>JAKCPI010031693.1:0-211539 GCA_023213315.1 Euborellia annulipes
AGTGGCTGTTTATTTATACAACCGGAAAAGGAGTAGCCATGTCTCCAATTTTTCACAGATTAATGAAATCGCTTTCTTGAAAATTTTATTATCCCATCATCCGGGAACTAAACACTTTTGAACTGTTGATGGGATAATAAAATTTTCTCGAAACGTCTCGTTGATTTGTGAAAATTAGAGACTTTATATTTTATGACTGCTCCTGCTTCTTTTTCTGTTTTCTGTTACTTTTACTTTCTTTTAACTCTATATATGTTAATATATTTAGAAAATATTGGATTCAAGGTCAAAAATTCGATGTCGAGATTTTGATGGATATACACGTTTTGAGGTCCCCCTCTTAAGTTGTGTACTGTGAGACTATCACACCATATTTTTAAATTTAGTGTCTTTTCGGGACCATTTCGACGTTAGCTCGTTATAAAGCCCTTGGGACTCCTGGTAAAAACAAAATACTTTTAATGTCAAGTTCAACCATCTCTGAATCACAGCCTGATATTCTTATTTTCAGTAAGAATGAAAGGTTGGACGGAAGTGTTTCGGAATTATCGAGGAGAAGAAGAAATGTGGATGGTCACCCAGGCAGGATCGTGCCTGCCCACCTGATCCCATTCTGAACGCCCAACTACGAGACACATCATCCGTGTTCTACTTACTATATACATTTAATCTTGATGTAAAAAAAAAAAATTAATTTTGTTTATCAAGTTCCATCGTGTGATTGTTGAGGGAATTTTTATTACTCAAACCGTTCCTATTTATTTCAATTAAAAGAGAGAGAATTTAATTACAAAGAGAGGAACCGTTGTTTTCTTTTCTTATTTTTGTAAGTTAATTAATTTACACATATTAAAAAAAAATCAATTCTCTTTGTAAATAAAATAATTGGATTGAACTCTTAAAATTCCACAAATGTACATACATAAATGAGAGAGGCGAGAGTGCTGGTGCTGTGATGTAGACAAGAATAAATGGTGTCCAGTCCCTTTGGGGGTTTCCGCAGACAAACGACCCTCGTGACGGGCAATTTCCCATTTGAGGACCGCGGTTTCCTCCCATTCCCATGTCTGCTGCTGTTACTGCAATCCCATTTACCACCTCCATCACTGTCCCAGAAAACAATATCACTGTTATTGGAAATACATTGTATGTATCAACTTGCAAAAGTATATCCATCATTCTGATCAATTTCCATTCAGTCATTCGTTCGTTCTTTTTTTTTTTATATCATTTACAAATATTTCTCTCTAATTTATGTCCATATTTTTTTTATTACATCGTGAATCTTTAGAAGACAATTTATTTTTTTTTATAGTAATTATTTTTACTTTTTCGTAAACGAAGTAGAGAAATTGTTAAAAAATTTGTCTTATGGATTTTTAAAATTGTAGATCTGTATCAACTTTTAAAATATAATCTTGAAAATCTAAATCAATTAAGCAATATTAATTAAACAAAAAACTTCACTGCAAACAAATTTATAAATTTTATTTCTTTATCTTATCTATATATATGCAATATATATATATAGAGAGAAAGTATTGGATTCATGACAAAATTCGTTGTCAAGATTTTGATGAAAATACACGTTTTGAGATTCCGCAAAATGGTGTGTCGGTGTGTGATCAAAAAAAAAAGTATGATTGAAATGAGCTACGAGATTGAAATTTTATATTTAAGTCTTACTGAGGTGTGAAAACAAGCTTTTAAATAAAATCGGCAAAAAATACGAGTACGTTCCTGATGTACTTTTTCAGTGTTTTTTTTTTCCGATTTTCTAAAAATTCACTCTTACGATTTTGATTAAAATTTTAGATGCTCTTCAAAATGTATATTCTCATTTTACTTGAAATTGTTTGAAGCACACTTTATTCTTGTACTTAATAGGAATGATAGCAGCCAAAATATGAATATTTTTCTATGTTTAAAAATTATATTTCATAAAAAAAAAAACACACACACTCTTTTTGGTTACAGAAGCCATTTAGGGGTTGAATTTATTTATATAACATTTGTTATATATATAAATACATGTATCGATGACTACCGGGGGACGTCCCACACGCTGATTGCTCGGGGTCACCAATCCTCGTGCTTGACATTACTTAACCGTTGCGCCCCCCCCCCCCCAGACAATTTTATCTTGAATTCACTACCGGAAACTAAATAAATGTCTATACAAAAAATCTAGATTGACAAGCACAGAACACAACTTTCAATTACTGAAGTGAAGAGAAAGTTGTATGCTATGCGATTAGCCACACCAGATTTTTTCTCTGAATTAGTATTTGCTTTTAATAATTCCTCCCCTTACATTCCAATGAAACATATTTTTGCCTTCGGGCTTGGAGTAGTTGTTAGCGCGCCTGCTTTGTATACCATTTGGATACCAAATGGCTTAAATAAGAATTGCCTCAATAGATAATTACTAAAATACTGAGTATCGCATATGGCCTAAGTTGCCGAAAATACTGAGTCTATGTGTTGTGTATAAGTGTGAGTGGGAAAAAGTGTGAGTGTTTAAAAAAAAAAAAAGATTCTTAATCAAGGTTAAAAAAAATTTTTCCCTATTTTTAAGTTAAATGAATCTTCAACAAAAAAGAAAATAGATAATTTTACAGATCATGAGTTTACATAATAACATTCCGTGTTCAAATTGTCTCTCGTATGTTCAAGTACGCTAATATCAAATTTACATCTAGATTACTTTTGAGCGTCTCTCCATAAATATAAACATGAAATTTCACTTATACATTCTTTTTTTTTATATATATATATATAAAAGTAAATTCAAAATTTCTTTTAATAAAAAATTTAATAGTAAATCAACTTGTATAGTAAGTGTGTTGTATTATTATTATTATTTTTATCATTCCAGTTAAAAACGCCACAACGATAAAAAAAAAAAAAATAAGCATTGTAAATAATAATGACTTTAGAGAAGAATTTTTCTTTTTAGCAAGTGAGATGGAGTTAATAAATAATAATAATAATAATAAGACAAAAAAATAAATAAAAAAAAAAAACAAAGAAAGTTAGCGAGTACTCTCAAAATAAAGAGATTAGTATAATAAAAGGGGAGATGAATTTTTTATATTCTGGAAGCATAAAATTTTAATTTATTATTTTCTTTTGTTAAGAGAAATAAAATTTATTTATTAAAGAATCTTATGGGAATTATTTGTATCAAGAATAAATAGTAGAAGTAGAGTTCATTTTTTTTTTTTGTCTCTCTAGAGAAACCCCTTAAGCTACGCAACCATTGCGGTTATGCTTGTTTGGTTGCGTTTAGCTGAACTGCAGGGGAAACCTGATCATCAGATCGTTTTCGGAAACATTTA
This sequence comes from Euborellia annulipes, assembly GCA_023213315.1. Lineage (NCBI taxonomy): Eukaryota > Metazoa > Arthropoda > Insecta > Dermaptera > Anisolabididae > Euborellia > Euborellia annulipes. Next base: position 3,342 of record JAKCPI010031693.1, read on the forward strand.
TTAGTTTTTTTTTTTTTTTTTTTTTTTTTTTTTTTTTTTTTTTTTTTTTATACAATTTCCTATGTCGTTTTAATCAAAATTTTTCTATTATAAAAATTTTGGGTTTATGAATTTTTATATTTTATAACTAAAACTTGAATGACCCATTTCCTAGAGTATACCAAATTTAGGACAACAACCATTTTTATAAAATTTTTTATTCAAAAATCCAAATAGGAAGTTTATCATTTTGATTTAAAAAAAAAGTTTTTGTGAAAACATACTCTGAACTTTTTTTTTTAAGAATTTTCCACAAACATAAATGAATGGGGTTCAACACAATCATGTCGTCAATTAATAAAATTTTCTAAGGCCTCGGTTAAGCTGATTGTCTGACTTTCAAGTCTTTTCTGTTCTTCAGTTCAGAGTGAGAGGAAGTAGAGATAGTGAAAGAAATTTAAAACTTTAGAAGGCGAGCAATTGCAAAATTTTCAAACAGCGAGCAAAAATAAATTTGATGCATTTGCTCGCCGAGGGTGAGCAAGACGGTAAAGGTGCGCAGCCCCCTCGCAAATGAAAAAACCCGCCTTCAACGGGCTTTTCAACTTGTAAAGTAATAAACTTCCTATTTGGATTTTTTATAGCCTGCTGTTTTTTTACTAAAATAAAAAGAATTTTGTGCTCTATGTTCAATTTTTGTGCGTGTGCGCACTACTCCTGAATTTATAAAATTTTCGCGAAATTTTATACTCTACTTAATATATCTCCAGTACTTGACTCTAGATGAAGGGAAAGGGCGAACCACTGTATTGAAACGGGCAGTACTCTGAGGGAATAAACAAAGGTAGTTTCTCAGTAAAAGCTTTGAGTAATTGGTTGACTGACCACTCTCAATACTGGAGTTTTATTAAATAGAAGAATAAGATAGGCATGGCTGCCTGTAAGTGCCCTAACTAATAATAATAAATAGAATAGATGCACAAGAAAAGTGTACAAGAAAATGAAAAAAATCTTTGACGTACTCTTGCCTCTCTTTTAGAACTTGAAGTATACATTATATTAAAATTTAAGAGTTTATCAACTTCTCAGTTATTTACTCCGTGTCGCTATATAAAATTTATATATTTTTTTTAAAGAAATTTCTTTTCTTTAAAAATGTTTCTCTCCTCTCATCGTCTTTTGGTGAATCAACACAAAACTTGTTTGGTAATTAAACTTTTATCTTACAAGATTCTTAAGTCAAATATTCTATTATTAAAATGGCTACAAGGGCCCCTCTCTCTCATTCTGAAACTTTGGGGTGGCTAAAAGGATGGATGTGATGGGATACCTCGGTAGAATCTAATTTTTTTATTCTCTTCTTCTTCTTCATTTTGAAAAAAAGAAGGAAAACTTTTAAGTTTATCTTCTTTATTTATTTAATATATTAAAAAATGCATTTAAAAAAAACGGCGCCTTGAAGGAAATGAGGATTTATATTGTTAATTTCGAGAAATGTCGAGGGGAGAATCTTTTGAGTTATTATAAGGAAATATTATTCACTAATCTGTTTGTTCTCAGAAGATAACTACAATCACTCGCACACTCCTACACTTATAATTGTAGTTTTCGCACTAGGGATGGCAAAGGCGCTCGAAAATTCGATTTTCGATTTTGGAATCGACTTTATATTTTTCGATTCTCGGAATCGATTAATCATTTCGGAAAGTCGACTTTTTAACAATTCTCTAACTCGTGCTTAAGAGATACTCGATTCTAAAAAGTCGATTATTTTCAGTAAAAGATCGATTTTTGACTAAACTCAGAGTCGATTTTTCCTTGCCTTTTTCGCACTAATGAAAATACTCTAATAATTTAATTTTTTTTTGTTTGTTTCAGGTATCTATCCAATCTGTCTTCATCCTCTTCAGTCATAAATTGATTTCGAAGCAATAACCCCCTTCTCCGTCTACCTTTGGTGAGCTTAATAAATATTTTATGTATATTTTATTACAAGGTCTATAAAAAGTCTCATTGGTTAAGAGATATGAGTAACCAATGGCTGCCTTTTTTCCCCTCCGGTGTTTGTTGAATTAAACTAAAGGGAGAATTTAATTAAAATGAAATTGAGACTCTCTAAATAGCCTGCTTAATTAAATCAGTCAATGTTTATTAATTATATTAATATAATTAAATATATAATACATACTAAAAAGTAATAAAAAAAGTAATCCGACTATGTCATTGTATTTAATAAAAAAGGGTTTTATATACTGTATTATTAAAATCAGAAAATACCTTATTTGGTAACCCAGCATTCTTCTATCATTGACGTTCTCATAAATTGTTCCAGGGGGTGGGAGGGAGTGGATGATGAGCAATTTTTATTTCATGTTAAGTAAACTTATTATTATTATGGAAGTCTAATTATAGACCATATTTGTGTTAATTATTTATTAAAATAATAATGCTGTACGACGTTTCGGCTTCTTATATATGTAGTCGTTTTCAAGTACTGACACTTGCTCCGACTCAAGTGAAATAACCTCTAAGAGATACCTACGTGCATTTTATATGCAATGAGGTCAGCGCCATCTACAGTAATTACCATGAAGTTAGACACAATCATTGTAGATGGATCTGATGATTGTGTCTAACTTAATTGGAATGGAGTTAGACACAATCATTATAGATGGGACTGATGATTGTGTCTAACTTCATGGTAATTCCCGGTACTGTAGTTGGAGCTGACGTCATTGCATATAAATTGTCCCTTGAGTCGGAGCCAGTGTCAGTACTTGAAAACGACTACATATGTATAAGAAGCCGAAACGTCGTACATCATTATAGTTTTAATAAATAATTAACACAAATATGGTCTATAATTAAAAACTACCATAATAATAAATTAATAATAATACAAACGACAAAAAAAATTATTGAGGAATTTGATTATGTATTTTAAATAAATCGAGTTTAAAAAAATAAAATATTAGGGAACCTATGAAATAACCTTAGTCTGAAAATTTTTTCTGAAAGGGAGTGTGGGGTTGGATCTTTCGTTCGATTGCCCCCTCTTCTCCAAAAAAATATAGAATAATTTTAATTCTATTATCTCTCTCTATTATATTTTTATCTATTTATTTATTTTTGAGATTTGAACTTAGGGCCTCCAAGACCGACTTAAATGACTCTTATTTAAAAATTCATTAAGCCAAAAAATCAACAATTATAATTACAATAAATATGCCTTGACCAAAAAATACAGCCTATATTTTATACAATAATGTATCTTTAATAAGAGAATTAAATCCACGTATGATAACACAAGATTTTTTGTTTCAATAATTTCAGAAGTCACTTCTGATAATGACACTTGTGTCGAAATGCGTTAAGTGTTAATGTTAAATAAATTATTGAAACAAAAACCTTGTGTTATCATCGTACGTGGATTTAATTCTCCTATTAAAGTATAATGTTTCAACTAGAGCCAACGGTTACCATTTTAAAATCAATTAATGTATCGTTTAAAAGTCGACATGAATATGGATGGCATAAGATGCCGAAAAGACTTTGAGAAAAAAAACATTAAGTCTAAAATAAGTGTATAATTTAGTAGATTGGTTAATTGAATTTATTTTTTTAACGTAAAATAAAAACAAAATAACAAAAAAATAAATAAATAAATAAAAAATCAACGGGTTTGTAGAAATACAAATAAAAACGATAAAGAAGCAGTATTAAGATTCTTTCCCCTCTGTTTATTACTCTGCTGCTTTAAGTTTTTCATATACTGTATAATTATATAATTTATTTATTTATACATAATATTAAAATCTTCAAAGTGAGGCAGGAACTTAGAGTTCCATTTGGTCCACTGATGGATACTAATCTTCCCGTTTAACACTCCCATAAAAATATCAGACGTAGCGCCTCTCTCATTTTAATTAGAGCCTAGAGGTTGATTTCAGATTCCACTTGAAATGGTGTCATCTTATTTAGAGATTACATACAATACCGGTTCTACCGTTAACGGAAATTCACTTAAAATAAAATTGCAAAAAATATATGATCCACAAAAAATAACTGGACAGTAAGCTGTAGGTTTTTTTCGTGGCATAAAGCAAAAAAATATATTGGGGATTTTTTCTTTTTTCATTTGAGACCCAGGGTTAAATTAAAAGCCTAACTTATAATCATTACTTGCGGAACTTCTAATCACTAGCACAAGAGGCGAGATCTATATCTCTGATTTTCATCCCAACGAATATCATTGTTATCTAATTTAAAATTCTCACAAAATGATAGAAAATTTTTAAATCGTTACTTTAAATAAAATTTCCCAATCACACCTGTTCATTGTTTTTCTTGAGGTTTTGGTACTAATTAGGCCTGCAAGGCATATTGAAAATATTTATTTAAAATAATTGGTAACCAATATAAGTAAATAAAACATTTTTATTAATCTAATTAAAGATTAGTCTACACGCCGGTGAAAGTTACTCCTCAAACTAGGAAAACCTCCCTATAATTGGAGAAGATGGATAAAAGAAACTGGGCGAAACGGGGCATTGTTTATAAGCTAAAAATATGCTGAAATTAGAGATAGGAAATGATCTAACTTCACGGGGTGCCGGTGGATGGTTCCGGCCAGAGGTCGGTTGGGTTTGAGATGTCTGTCTGCATGCACGAAAGCTCCTCAGATAAATAAACAGATTAATAACCAAATATGTTGTTAATGCTTACAATTATGAATTTTAGTACCGTATATATAGATATGAGAATATATTAGTATATTTGTAAATTTTATTTATTGAATGATGAATTAGAAAAGTTACAAGTCAAAGTTGTACGTTAAAAAAAAAAAAAATTATTTTAAAAAGCAAACGTGTTGGGTTGTGGTACCCCAGCCAGGAATGAGGTTTCTCCCGCCTTCCTTTCTTCATCTCAAAATATAATTTAATATAAATATTTAAAAAAAAAAAGAAAAGAATTATTTATTTTTAAAACAAATAAATCTTTTCTTTTTTTAAATAATATAGAAAGAGATAGAGAGAGGGTAGAGCCGGTAGGGGAGGGGGCGTGGCCTCGCCAAGGCTTCGGCTAGCCTCGCCTTCCTCCGCCGCCGCTCGGGGGCTATAACGCATTTTTGTTACTGCTGCTTTTTGTTACGTGACGTTTTCAGCCAAATCACCCTACCGTAAGCTGCGTAAAAGAACTTCGTTCCTTCTTTTTTTCTGAATCTATATTATATTGGGAGTTTTTAATTATAGACCTTAAAAATATAAATACTGTACAAGGATTTTAGTACTTGGTTTGCTAATCTCTTCAGTCAGAATCAGTAGCGTCAGAATTGATACGTTGTTGTGATTGCTCCTAGTGTTAACTTTCATGGGAATAATGCTGAGATGGATTTTGTTTCCTTCCTCAGGAGAGTTGGATAATTTTTTGCCATGAAAAGGGATTTGAACTCGAGTTGTCTTCAACTCTGGATTATAAGCTTAACTGCTTTATCCCCTCGGCTAATCGCATCCTCGGTCTGCTAATCAAATTCCTTAAATCTTCCTCTTTTATCATTAATATTTCACTCTCTAGAAAATCTTTTTCTTTTTTGATTCAATTTTTTACTTTCTCTTACCTCTATATATATGTTAATATATAGAGAGAGAAAGTATTGGTTTCATGTCAAAAATTCGATGTCGAGATTTTGATGGATCTTCACGTTTTGAGGTCCCCTGAATCCAAAAAAGTGGTTTTCGCGACATGGTCTGTCTGTCTGTCTGTCTGTGTGTCTGTCTGTGAACAAAATATCTCAAGAACGAAAAGAGCTAGGAGGTTGAAATTTTATATTTAAGTTAGGCACCCCCATGGGACGTGACACGAAGCTTTTCAACAAAATTGGCCAAAAAGTACTAGTACTTTACTGATGCAATTTTTCAGTTTTTTTCGATTTTCTCAAAATTTGCTCCAACGATTTTTTTTAAATTCAAAAATCAATTATTTTTTAGGTGCTCTTTCAAATGTATATTCTCATTTTGTGATTGAAATCTTCTGAAGACCACTTTACTCTTGTTCTCCATAGAAAAGATAGGAGAAATGGTTGCCATTGTAACAAAATATAAACATTTTGCCATACTTATAAATTTTACATCTTGAAAATCGAATGTACCATACTGTCGGAAACTAAATACATGTCGACACAAAAAATCTGGTGTGACAAGCACAGAACACAACTTTCGATTACCGAAGGTAAGAGAAAGTTGTGTGCTGTGCGCCAGTCACACCAGATTTTTTTTTATTTTTTAGTGTTTGTTTATTTTAATTAGAAAGAGGTGCTTGTTTGTAATATATTATCCATTCATATGTGTGTTGGTATTCTGATCCTCAATGGCGACTTCAAACAAACATGCTCTGAATAGAAAAAGAAAGAAGCATGAATTATGAAAAGTACACCAGACATATTTTGGACTGTCAATGACGTTAAGCACAAAACGGGAGCAGAAAATCTTTTCTAGTATGTAAGGCACGTCGATCCATCCCCTCTACATACATATTTATCCTTGTATGAATATTTTTCATATTAAACACAAATGACAATGCAATTAGTAATCCAGTTAAGTCTTAAAAAGAGACATTTTGAGATATTAATATTATTTATTATAAGCTTGTGTTAAAGAAGGGTAGATGTAAAAAAAAGAATAAAAAAATATACATTATTCCCAAATGTCCGTTTGTCTGTTCTCTCTCTGATTTCATACATCCCAAAGGAATTTTTTTTCTTTTTCGAATAAAATTCTCTCTGAAGAAAACGGACAGAAACAAGAATAAAAAAAAATATATATTTCTTTATACAAATTTTATTCAGCAACGTTTCGGTTTCATAGATAGAAATGACATTAGAGTGGTTTCTCTATCGGATTTAGAATTCATAAGCCCCTTTCTCTTTTGAGTAGTCAACAATGACTACCTAGGTGTTATGCCAGTTGTATAGCACAGGGGTGTCCACACTTTGTGATACTTAGAGCCGTATTGAAAAATCGAAAATTTTTAAGAACCAAATCGAAAAAAATTCACCCCTTTGCGGAACCTAAGTTTTCCGCCTTGCGGCAAATTTTGTTTTTGCCGAACCATCGTTTTCCGCACTGCGAAGAATTTTGTTTTTGCGGAACCAAATTTATGGAATTTTTTTAATTGAGCCGCAATAAAACTCATACTTTTATTAAATAAAAGGGATTTGATGGTGTATTTGATTTAAAGTGCGCGTCTCCGGGTTCTAATTTTGGGAGATTCCAGCGGCCACAATTTTGAAGCTATCGACCTCAAATTTTTTTTAAATTAAAGCTATTTAAATTATCTATAACTTCTAGAAGCCCTTTTTTTGATTTTCGAAAAAATAAATTTTTTTTTTAGATTAATCGCATTAAATAAAAGATATTTTTAAAAAATTCGCTCTATATCTTGTAGATAATTAAATTAGTAGTCATTGTGTTGAAAAATAATTAATTTTTTACCCTTAATTAATTAGCTGGAATCTTTCAAATGAAATGAAATAAATCTCTTGTCTCCCTATGGGAAAAACTAACGCCATCTCCTGCTGCCTAGAGAAACTAAATAGTGAATCGTGTTCTAACGGCTTTTCGAGACGCGCACCTTAAATAAGGGCTGGTGCAACCAAATAAAAAAAAATCTGGTGTGACTGGCGCACAGCACACAACTTTCTCTTACCTTCGGTAATCGAAAGTTGTGTACTGTGCTTGTCACACCAGATTTTTTGTGTCGACGTGTATTTAGTTTCCGACAGTATGGTACATTCGATTTTCAAGATGTAAAATTTATAAGTATGGGAAAATGTTTATATTTTGTTACCATGGCAACCATTTCTCCTATCTTTTCTATGAAGAACAAGAGTAAAGTGGTCTTCAGAAGATTTCAATCACAAAATGAGAATATACATTTTAAAGAGCAACTAAAAAATAGTTGATATATGAATTTTTAAAAAAATCGTTGGAGCAAATTTTGAGAAAATCAAAAAAAAACTGAAAAAGTGCATCAGTAAAGTACTAGTACTCTTTGGTCGATTTTGTTCAAAAGCTTCGTGTCACGTCCCATGGGGGTGCCTAACTTAAATATAAAATTTCAGCCTCCTAGGTCTTTTCGTTCTTGAGATATTTTGTTCACAGACACACACACACACAGACAGACAGACAGACAGACCATGTCGCGAGAACCACTTTTTTGGATTCAGGGGACCTCAAAACGTGAAGATCCATCAAAATCTCGACATCGAATTTTTGACATGAATCCAATACTTTCTCTCTCTATATATATTACATATATACATAGGTAAGAGAAAGTAATAAAAAAGCCTTGAAAAGTTTCGAGATATATTTATTGTCTCAGTCTATCATTTCTATATTGAAATATTGCTTAAAGATGGTCATTTATAATTGTACTAATAACCCTTTTATGCAATATTTCCATACATACTGGTGACGAAAGGCCCCTCCCCTTATTTTATATATATTAATATATAAATTAATTAATATAATTTCCAAAGTTTATATTACATTTATTCATCGATCGAACCAACTTTATATACATACAGCCACAAAGAGGTAAAAAAAGAAAGAGATAGGGAGTGGGGATTTTTTTTTTTATTTTCGCCAGGATAAACTTCGATAACACACGACCTTTTCTAAACCACTTATTTTTCCCTCTTATTCAAGTTCAGAAAGAGAGAGATTCAAATATCGAATTTTTTATCTCACTATTTTATGATAAAGTAAACATGCGGAGAAAAAAATAAGATGTCTAATTTAAAAAAAAAAAAAAAAAAAAAAAAAACAAATTTGCCATGTGACTTGAAAATTATATTGGAATAAAAAGATTATTAATATACAGAAGTTGAAAAAATCTGGTGTGACTGCGCATAGCACACAACTTTCTCTTACCTTCGGTAATCGAAAGTTGTGTACTGTGCTTGTCACACCAGATTTTTTGTGTCGACATGTATTTAGTTCCCGGCAGTAGGTAATATTTGAATTCAGATGTAAAATTTATAAGTATGGGGAAAATATTTATATTTTGTTACCATGGCAACCATTTCCTCCTATCTTTCCTATGAAGCACAAGAGTAAAGTGTGCTTCAAACAATTTTGAGGGCAAAACGAGAATATACATTTGAAAGAGCATCTAAAAAAGAATTGATTTTTGAATTTTAATCAAAATCGTTAGAGCGAATTTTGAGAAAATCGAAAAAAAACTGAAAAAGTACATCAGTAAAGTACTAGTAATCTTTGGCCGATTTTGATTAAAAGCTTATTTTTACGGTCCCGGGGGGTGTTTAACTTAAATATAAAATAATAAATAAGAAATTATATATAATATTTAAGATATTATATACATCGCGTAGGTAAGCCGCGAAACGGAGATTTATATAATTAGATATTACTTCATGTACCCGAAAAAAGATATAAGGGTGTGCCGCTGGGAGTTGAACCACAGATCCACCGATTTGCGCTCAGTGTGCCCTGAGCGCAAATCGGTGGATCTGTGGTTCAACTCCCAGCGGCACACCCTTATATCTTTTTTCGGGTACATGAAGTAATATCTAATTATTTAAATATAAAATTTCAGCCTCATAGCTCAATTCCTTCATGCTTAAAATTGAACACACACACACAGACAGACACACAGACAGATAGACATGTCGCGAAAACCACTTTTTACTTTCTCTTACCTATGTATATATGTAATATATATATAGAGAGAAAGTATTGGATTCATGTCAATAATTCGATGTCGAGATTTTGATGGATCTTCACGTTTTGAGGTCCCCCTGAATCCAAAAAAGTGGTTTTCGCGACATGGTCTGTCTGTGGGTGGGTGGGTGGGTGGGTGGGTGGGTGGGTGGGTGTGTGTCAAATTTTAAGCATGAAGGAATTGAGCTATGAGACTGAAATTTTATATTTAAGTTAAATACCCCCGGGACCGGAAAAATAAGCTTTTAATCAAAATCGGCCAAAGAGTACTAGTACTTTACTGATGTACTTTTTCAGTTTTTTTCGATTTTCTCAAAATTCGCTCTAACGATTTTGATTAAAAATTCAAAATCAATTATTTTTTAGATGCTCTTTCAAATGTATATTCTCGTTTTGCCCTCAAAATTGTTTGAAGCACACTTTACTCTTGTACTCCATAGAAAAGATAGGGAGAAATGGTTGCCCTGGTAACAAAATATAAATATTTTCCCATACTTATAAATTTTACATCTGAATTCAATTGTACCCTACTGTCGGAAACTAAATACATGTCGACACAAAAATCTGGTGTGACAAGCACAGTACACAACTTTCGATTACCGAAGGTAAGAGAAAGTTGTGTGCTGTGCGCCAGTCACACCAGATTTTTTGGATTCAGGGGACCTCAAAACGTGATGATATTGAGAAATTTTTATGTCATGTGCACTTCGAGACGTTTTCATTATAATAAATTCACATGTACATGTACTGTATAATTAATGACCACCTTTATGCAACATTTCGATTCGGACTGATGATGAGATATTAAATTTGTCTCGAAACGTCTCCGGAGTCGAGAAGCATATAAAGGCTTTTTATTTGGCTGAACCTGCCCTTTCTCCATCAAAATCTCGACATCGAATTTTTGACATGAAACCAATACTTTCTCTCTATATATATATTACATATATACATAGGTAAGAGAAAGTAATAATATATCAATAGATCTTCAGCCAAAGAAAATATATCTTGGATACTTATTTTTTTGATTTAATTTCTCTACCTTTTTCGGATTGAAAAGAGTATATAATATAGTCAGAGAATAATTAATTTTTCATTTCACCAGCTTCTTCATCTTAACTTAAATAATTTTCTTTCAATATTTTTTTAAAAATTTTTCTATTGCCACTCCAATATCATTATTCACTATGATAGTCTAGCTCTATTGCAGTATCAACTCCATCCATTAAAAAAAAAAAAAATATTTGATGATATTACGAAAAATAGATTAGAGAAAAAAAATCACAGAGTTTGAAATAACCCTTTCTTTTCTGGATTTGGTGGTGTGAAAGAGGGGGGTGTAAAGATATACGAGGCCAGAGGGCTGGTCTTGATGTCAAGAGATCTTGGCCTTATTTATTCTTTTTTTCATTGGTCTACTTTTTGATACTATTCTCTTAGATTCTCGCACATTTTCACGACTTCTCTCTCTGTTTCTTTTCTCTCTTTTTTTTCCTACCCTCCTATCCCCCACTTTTTTTATACTCTTCTGTGAAGGAACATCCAATATATCGACTAGCCAACCTCCTAGCTATTTAGTTAAATATTTTCGAGATTTATGTATTAGCTCCTAGCTATTTCGTTCTTTAGATATTTTGTTCACACACACACACAGACCATGTCGCGAAAACCACTTTTTGGATTCAGGAGACATCATACACTTTTCCCATTCACACTCACACTCACACATACATGCTACTTTTCGGCAACTTAGGCCATATAAGACTTTATACGATAACCGTTATTTTTATAATATATATATTTGGTATCCAAATGGCTTAAATAAAATCATCGGAATGCCTGGGATCCGAACTCGCGACCCTTGGTATAGAAGACAGGCGCGCTACCGACTACACCAAGCCCGAGGATCAGGGGACCTCAAAACGTGTATATCAATCAAAATCTTGACTTCGAATTTTTGACATGAATCCTCTATAGGCCTATATATTTTTTTTTTTTTTTTTATTCCCCTCTTTCGGCTGCAGAGGCCATTAGGGTTTTTAATTTTACATATATATTAATTACATTTATAATACCGATGGCTACCGGAGGACGTTCTACACGCTGATTTCTGGGGGTCACCAATCCCAGATTTCGCCGTGTTGGCATTGCTTAACAGCAACGATTGGGTGACTGTTGCTCTCTGGCCTATATATTAACTAACATATATAGAGGTAAAAGAAAAGTAAAAAGTGAAAACTTAGGGAAGGGAAAAAATTAAGGCGGTGAAATTAGACCGTTAAAAACTTGAATAAAAAAAAAAAAAAAAAAAAAAAATGGTTGGGTAAGTAGAAAAAAATTTGGATGTACATTCGCTATTGTCAATATTCTCTGTCTAAGCAAACCATTAAATTTATTTAGGATTTATGAAAACATCAAATTTTGTGGGCTATTCAACAGAAGCTAACTTGATTAAATGCTCTCGAGCTTGGCGTAGTTGAAGCCTGCCTGCCTTGTGTGCCAAGGCTCGAGGGTTCGAATCCCAGGCAGTCGGGTACCAAATGGCTTAAATAAGATATGCCTGGACCCCAATATAAATATATCTTTCATAACGGGTATCGTTTATAGCTAAGGCCTAAGTTGTCGAAAAGACTGTGTGTATATGTGAGTGAATGAGGGTGAATGAGTGTTAAAAAGTGGGTAAAAAAAAAACGTGATTAAATATTTTTATTTATTTATAATTTTGCCAAGTGAACCGTATAAATTATAAGTGTCTGAAAATTCACGGTTTGTGTGCTATCGATTGCAAATTCTATTTTTAAGCTCACCCCGATATCCATGTGTCGACGGCGAGCGTCTCGGCGCCGTCGGACGATTGTACACGCGAGGGCTGCGGCCAAAATGGCCACAAGGAGACCGGCAACCAAAAGGTAACCCAGGACAACCGAGTCACGACCGGCAGGACCCTAAAAAGAAAACACACCATCATCCTCACAAACAAATAAAGCAAGTGTTACTCAGATGCGGGTCTAATTGACGTCAAATTCAAAGCAGCTTACCTACAATAAAATGTGTAGCCTATTTGAATACATCTTTTAGATTGATTGATACATTTCTGAATCAATTTATATTTGGCGAAGTGATGAAATAATTAAAAATTGTGAAATATTTATTGGACATGGTAATTATTAATATAACATATATAAAACAACAAAATATAAAAATAATTTTTAATATAATAAATGTGTCATTGTTTAGACCTGAGTATAATCCTCCTATGAGGTCCTGAGGAAGGATAAAAATTGTTGAAACGTTCGAAAAGGCAATGATCAAGTGTTTTTTTATTTTATAACAAATTTCTCATCGATTTTAAAATGTATATATCTATGCTATAAAAATGAAGGAAGTGAGTGTAATAGCTGATAAATTTATGAAGAGTTTTAAATAAGAGCAAAGCAGCTATGATTAAATAATGTATGGTACGGGGAACGTTCCACACGCTGATTTCTCTGGGCCAACCGAGGTTTCGCCGTACTTGACATTGCTTGACTGCAGCGATCTTGGTGGCTGTTTGTAAATCTTATATTCATTGAATCAAATGCCATGCCGACTAGAATTCTTAATTTAAGATTTCGAAATCTTAATCAAAATATTCTTAAACAAAATATAATTATACAAGTGGAAAAGCCCGCCTTCGGCCTTCTAGTCGGTATGGCATTTGATTCAATGAATATAAGATTTACAAACAGCCACCAAGATCGCTGCAGTCAAGCAATGTCAAGTACGGCGAAACCTCGGGTGGCACCAATGGCAAAATTTCAAAGTTTTTAAATTTCCCTCTTTGACTCAACTTCCTTTTATTCTGGCCATGCAGCGCCCTAATAGGCACATACACACAGTGACAGTAAGTATAATATACATTTTGTAAAATATCCAAGAATAATAGTCATAATACATAATTTGTACAATGGCTTGGCTCTGTAAATGGTTACAAATGTGACTGAAACGTCAGTCCTGGCCTAAATTTTATTTTTTCTAAAAGTTCTTTATTCATTAAATAAAATATTTCAAAAAGTTTATAGTGTATTGAATAATATTAGTAGAAAATAAAAGAGAAGAGCAGCTAGGTCTTTTTTTTTTTCTTTTTTTTAAATCTCAGCCTCACATTGACGTTTCGATCCCAGTAGGGATCATCTTCAGAGCATAAATGCTAGTCATAATTTTTTTAATAAATAAAATACTTTTCACAAATTTAATTTTATTAATTTTTACCTCGATTATTTTATTATGTCTCTTCGTTATCTAATAGCAAATAGACTTTTTTTTAGTCTTTTCGGCATCTTAGGCCATAAAGACTTTAGACTATACTAATAATAATAATACAATATATATAGGGGTCCAGACCCTTTTGATGACATATTACTTTCGATAAAATTAACCAGAACAGAAATATTTATTTCTATCACTTGATATTCAATTGATTTAAATAAATTTTCTGCCTGTCTGGAATCAGATAGAGCTCTTCTAAGTTTATCAATATTATCTCTTCTTTTTTTTAAATTTATTTGAGGTCTTTTTCGGCATCCGAGGCCATTTAGATCCCGTCTTTATTTATTTCCATTTTTTGGTTGCCAATTAAATTGAAATAAATATTTGTCGCACGAGACGTAATGGGAACCCTTGGCAACCTAGCACAAGAAGGGAATTCTCTACCAATGTGCCCAAGGGCAATATTATTTCTTTATAATCAAGCGTCGTTTATTTGCCATGCAACATAAGAACATATAAATTAATTCAGATATCGGAATTCCCAAAGGGACTAAAAAATAGATAAATATAAAAACAATACAAGATATAAATTATATTCTCATTGAAATAAAAAGTAATTTTGTTTGCTGTCTTTAACAATGATATAATTTATCCATAGGGTGAATAAATTAAAATTAAAACTTCGCTTTAGACATGCAAAGGAATATTTCCATAGGGGGATTAGTGAAATATTATTCAAAGGTCAGTTAATTTGACCTTCGAGAAAGTAAAGAAAGAAAGAAATTTTTTATGAAGCTTAGATACAAAATAAAGAAGTATTATCAATTAAAAAGATTGTTTAATATTAAAATATATTAAATTGATAAAATATGTTTTCCTAACCTGGTGTGACTGGTCGCACAGCACAACTTTCTCTTACCTTCGGAAATCGAAAGTTGTGTTCTGTGCTTGTCACACCAGATTTTTTTGTGACGAGATATAATTAGTTTCCGCCAGTAGGCCTACGGAATATTTGAATTCAAGATGTAAATTTTATAAACATGGGAAAATATTTATCTTTTGTTACCAATTTTTATACCCCCCCCCCCGAGGTTGAGAGGCTAGAAGTATTGACAAATGTCAATAGCGATAGCGCCCTAGGCGCGGGTTCGGATCCCAGGTAGGCCAACGAATATTTATTTAAATCATTTGGATACCGAATGGTGTAAACCAATGTCCCTGGACCCCAATTGATATCTTAAGTAAATAATTTGTATCTTTAAAGTCGTTAAGATCACGAAAAAATAATCAAAATAAATAAATAATTTTTATATCAATAAAGTAAATTTTTTTATTATCTTTAAATCAAGTCAAAGGTGGAGATAACATGCTGGGAATTTATTTTGTTTATTTTAAAAATAAAAATATTTTATTAAAATTTTAAGTTTGTGGGGGAGAGAAGAAATTGATTAAATTTTGAATAAGAATAGAATGAACAATTATTGAATACAAAAAATTGTTAGGTATTGTTGCCCCAAGAAGCAACAGGAGGGGGGATTGCCACTCTCATCTCCCGTCCCAAAATAGAAAAAAATATACATTTTTTTATAAAAAATTATTAATAAACCACTCAGGAGCTCACTTCTAGAGAGTACGTGAATGGCGACCACGAGTTAGGCGAGCTAAGGCTGGCAATTATTCTTTTCCTTTATGTCAGCCTTTTTTCCATTTTCCATATCAAGCTTCAGGCCGTGAGACGGGTCGGTTTGCTTTTCTCTTGATCTCTTATTTCTTTATGAATTAATTTTGCTGACCCCACACAGGGATGGGCAAGTTACTCGATTTTGAGTAACGAGATACAAAATACCAATTACTTCAGATTTTTGTAACGAAATACAAGATCCAATTATTCACGGGTTTGTGTAACGAGATACAAGATACCAATTACGTATTTAAATACATTGAAAATACCAATTACAAACAAATTTTTCTTGATTTTAAAATACTTTTGGAGGGGTAAATCTGGAACTAGAGCCCTGACGGGTACGGGTTGGCCGTAGGCCTTACCCGCCCGGCCCGCGGGCTTTGGAGGCCATGAAAAAATTACGGGCGGATACGGGAGGGTAGCAAGTCTAAATAAACGGGTTCGGGCGGACGGGCATGCAAATGAAATTTTATTTAAAAATTACTAGCATTCGTTCATTCATTCACTAAATCTCGGGCGGGAATGGGCGGGTTTGAAAAATTCCGGGAGGCCCTGAAGAATGGTAAAAAATTACGGGCGGGTACGGGAGGGAAGTCAAAAAAATACGGACACGGACCGGTCCGGGCCAAAAAAATCGGCCGTGAGGGCTCTATCTGGAACCCTAAATAAATTTAGTTTAGGAAAGTGGCAGCTAAACTTATATTGGAGAATACCTTTGGAAAATCGAAAACAATAGAATTATTCATGACACTAAAAAAAATTTATTTATAAAAATATGAAAAGGTTTCAAAAAACAAGTTTTCAAAAGTTTTGTCGGATAATCTGGATTTGATGGAGAATGAATAAACCCGCAAATGAAAACAATCTTTCAACTGGGACAGAAGAACAAAGATTTAGTCGTTGAGAGCTGGTTGAAAGAAAAAGAAAAAAGTTTTTAACGAAGAGTGAAAATTTGGCGGATTGATTGACTTCTCTTTACTGGTTTTTACTAAGATTCAGAGCAGAGAACCCACACGACGATTACATACAGTAATATTAAATAAATTAAAACGATTTCAGCTCCCTCTGCAAGATTCTTATACGGCGGCAAATTAAAAAAAAAAAAAAGTATTTGGTATCTCGAATTTCAGATACCAATTACTAAAAAATGTAACGAAATACAAGATACCAATTACTTTGCCAATTCTGTAACGAGTTACAAGATACCAATTAATATTGTATTTTTTTCAAATACATGTAACTGATTAACGCCCATCCCTGACCCCACATAGGGATAAGGCCAAGATAGAAGAAGAAGATAACAAAATATTAATACAAAAATAATAGGATTTGCTTATCCGAGAAGAAATTTTATTTGGACCACTGACACTCAGGCCGTTTCCCCCTCATTGGCTATGACACTCTTCGCTTTCTGGGTATGTCCCCCTTTAATTCTAAACATCCCTTGTCCTCTAATTTTAAAGACAGTTCAAAGAAAACAATTATTTTATAAACCTGTTTGCATGTGAGTTGACAATGAAATGCTTTTATAGATCTTTCATCCGGTGTATAATTAGTGATAACATATTTTATCTGAAATATATTTTTTCCTCCTAAAACCACAAAAGATAAATATATCTTCAAAAGAAGTTGAAGTTTTGTTGTGATTAAATCAGAAATTTGAGAACAATTAATACGATTTATTTTGTTTAAACAATTTAAATTATTATTATTTTTTTATTTATTTGCCCCTTCCAACCTAAGGCCATTGGGTAAATTTAAATTATTAAATAAAACGTGGAGGAGGCGAAAGGGAAACCTTTATCCATTATAAGAGAACATTATAGTCAGTGCCGCAACAAGGGGGGGGGGGGGTGAGGGGGCGACAGCCCCGGGCGCATTAAAGAAAGGTGCGCTGGCATCGTTCAAATTTTTACAAAAAAAGTGCATTACTCATAATAATGATCGTAGTGAAGACAAAAAATAACTTATCTACAAAAATAATCTAAAAAAAAATATTAAATATTTTTTTTGTTATGGCCTTAGCACCCGGTCTACGAGGGGGGGGGGCTTAAGTTAGGCTCCTAACGTCAATCAAGGGTCACCGGAAGATCAGTGCGATATATGCCCCCTTCATCAGAATAATGATTGCCAGAGCTTCCTGGAGGATCAACCCCCCTCCCCCTCCTGGGTTGAATCGCAGCATAAACTGCACTTAAACTATTTTCACGTAAAGTTTTATTGATATACTTTTTAAAGAATATCTAAAAAAATAATTGATTTTTGAATTTTAATCAAAATCGTTAGAGAATTTTGAGAAATCGAAAAAAACTGAAAAAATACATTAGTAAAGTACTAGTACCCTTTGGCTGATGTGATTGAAATTTCTTGAAATACTTGCGACATAGGTACTTGGCTTAAGTATAAAATTTGAGTAACGAGAGTTTATTAGTTTTTGAGTAATTCCCTTAGCCCACATTTTTTGATATTTCACTTGAAATCAATTTATTTTATTGTGAAAAAATCTTAAATTTCAAGAAGATCGATTCCAGTTAAAATATCAAAACATAATATTTATCTAAATTTCTCTGAAAGAGATTTTATTGCTTTTGAATGCCTGTTTTATTGCTTTTCTTGAAATTGCCATTAAAAGGAGGCGATTCCCTTTTAACTTGAATTTGACGTCATTTTCACAATCATTTGAATGAATTTCAAATGAATTGAATTTGAATGAAATATCAAAAAATGTGCGCAAGTTTTCCTTGGTCCGGTCCTGATTATAGTTCACGATAATAGCATTTATTACAATTTACCATTATTGAAATAAAAAATTTAAATCAAGTTTAAATCATTTTGTAATTTTTTTTCTTTATATATATCCGCCATCAATGATTTGTGTTTAGTTAATTGAACTATTATATTAATTAAATAAAGTATAACTTTTTCGGAACTTCAATTAATCATTCGTGAGATTCTTAGCTTATTATATAAGATTATCGTTAATTATTTTTCAATTTATCCTGGTTATTTTTTTCTCTATTCTCAATTATACCCCCCCCCCCCCCATATAACAGTTTTTTTATTTTAATAGATTGATTAATTATTTAAGAGTAAACATATATAATAGAATGAAACAAAGAAAAAATAAAATGATATGTAAAAAGAAAAATATTATTTTTTAGAATAAAGAAAGAAATCTCACACACCAGCCATTGCATTAAGGAAGACGGATCAAAGATCCAGGACACTTGTGGATGAAGAGGAGCTAAAGTTGTCCCCGGAGTTGGCATCGGCGTCGATGGTGAGGCACGAGTTTGCGGAAGTGGAGTTGTAGAAATCGCTTCCGTTGTTGCTTCCATAGTTGTTTCTGTTTCAGAACTTGTCGGTGTCGGTGTCGGGGGTGGAGGTGGTGGCGGAGGAGGCGGAGGTGGGGGTGGAGATTCTGTGGAAGGTATTGTGGTACTTGTTGTATCCATAAGTGTGGAAACTACAGTAGTAGTTGATGTCGTTGTTGATGTTGTTGTTAAAACTCTTTTTGTTGTTGTTTTTGAACCCAATGTTGTCGCATGTGGGCGATGATCAACCACAGCCATATAACGATGACCACCAGGTCCCAGAGAAATTGCGCGTTGTTGTTGAGATTGTGTCCAGGGCGTTGTGGTGATATTATGCGAGGCCAAGACAGGTATTAAAACTGTGGCAGCGACCAGACTACAAGCAAGCAGAACAGTTCCAATAATGGCTAGAAAAGTACGACGACGGCGACAAACCCCTCTTGAGGGTCGACTTCTTGTTAAATTTCCACTACCGCCATCGTCTTGCTGCGGTAAAATTGTATATTGAAGAGAATTCTCCCCGTGACGCACTGTTTTATACATTTCGATAAATTAAATAATTTAATTTTTGTATTATTTAATTTTTTTGACTCACTATTTTCACTCAAAATATTTTATTTATACTAAAATAATATATCATATCTATAAAGAGCAAGTCAGTTTTAGCCTATATACTATCAATCAGTCTGGCACAAAGATCAATATTCCACGAAAACGGCATGAGTCCGAGTTGTTCAAAGATGAGACACTCAGTTGGACTCGACCACCCCATAAATTAGGATTAATTACACTCCTCTTCGATTCAATCAAAGATCAAATGTGAGAATGTTGCGTTCGACACGCAGTTCACTTGATAAACTGACTAGAGGTATAATTTTTTTTATCAACCACAAAGCGTTTCCAGCGCTACTCTGTATGAAGGCAAGGGTTTGCATGCGCGGCGAAGGGTCCCCCCTGCGCCTGCGCTTTAGGCCACCAGCCGGCTCATGCCAATTCAATTCCTTTTACTTGACTAAATTTTTTTTCAATTAAAGATAAAAAATATATTTATTTTTTTCAATAGAAAGCGGATAACGGTTTTTCATCACGGGTTAAATAATAATTCTTTTAAGAATATTTTTAAAAGATACCGACATAATTCATAATTAGGGCTCGGATTTATAGGCACTAAAAATCTTTAAAATAGGCAGGCAACTAAGCACTAAAAATTATTAAAATAGGCACTTAAAAAGGCATTTATTGTAAAAATAGGCACAAAAAAGGCACTTAAAAGGCATTATTTAAGAAATAATATAAAAAATTTTAAAAATTGATGTCTTATTTTTGGTAATCTGGTGTGACTGGTCGCATAGCACACAATTTTTTCTTAATTTCGGTAATTTAAAGGCGCATTCTGTACTTGTTTGCCAGAATATAAATACAAATCAAATTTTTAAGTACTAATTTTTAAAATTTTACATTAAAAATACATTTTTTTTTCGAAAAAAAGTATTTTTTTTAAATCTCGGGGGGGGGGGAGGAAGGGGTAATTACCCCCTTTACCCCACCCCCTTGAAATATTTTCTTGATAATTCAAAAAAATTTTAAATTTTGCTCGTAAAAAATTGAAATTGGCTATTTGAACTTAAAATAGGCACTAAAAAAGGCATTTATAGATGAAATAGGCACTAAAACCCAGAATCGGCCAAAAAGGCATTATAGGCACTAACAAATGCCTCTTATTTTATTCAGAATTTCATGAAACGTATACATATCATATTGGCCTAAATTTTAAGCCATAAATTAAAAAAAGGCAAATAGGGCGAAATCCGAGCCCTATTCATAATACATTCACATACATAATTCATTTTATATTAATATTTTGTCTTGTAATAGTAAACAGAATTTCCAGTGGAAGGGGAGGATCAAATAAAATTGAATTTTCTTATTTTTTTTTTGTTTTTGTGTAAATGAATATTATTAGGCCTATACATTCAAATAAATTCCCCACGATGACTAAATAATAACTGTTAGAGCGAGGGGAGAGAAGAATTTGGGGATATTCAAACCCCTCTTCCTCGAAAAACAAAAAAAAACAAAAATAGAAAATAGATAAAAAATGATTTAATAGAGAGGAAAATATATAAAATTAGTAAAAATATTCTTTAGTATTCATTTTATACAAGATCCATATATTAATATTTATCTTTTTTAATTCCTTTTCTTAACCCCCCCCCCTACCTAACGAAAAAATATTTTCTCTATGATCTTGATCATTTCGTTAACTACTTGTTATATAAAAAAGTAAAAATTGGTTTGGCCCAAAAACTTTAATATGCAGGACCGCCGCCAACAGAGGGGATATAAATCTGGGGATCGGGGGCTTTTCAGCTCCATCCTTAAGTTTATAATGAAAAAAGAAATTAAAATTATAGTATTTTTTTTATGAAAAGCCCGGGACCTTAAAACTAATTAAAAAAATATTTTCATGGAATTTTTTTCTCTGGGTGATTCTGGACCCTTTAGATTCTAAAATAGCTCATAAAAAAAAGAGAATAAATTCGAATTTAAAACTTCAGGCATCTCTTGGGAGTGGGAGGAGGGGGGGGGTCATGTTAATATACGTACCATTCCACGGTTCCAGGCAGTCCTGCTGATGTGGGTCATTACTTGAGATGTGGAATAAGGGTAAATATATCCGCCAATTGGCCTTTTCTCCAAAATATGTCTCTATTAAGAAAAAAAATTGTTCAACAAAATATTTAATAATTAAAAAAAATTTCCATACATGAAAAATATTAAGTAATAATCCGTTTGGAAAGTCTTTTGTGTCCAGTTCGCCTTTCATTTTCCAATAAAACATTATAACCCAATCTGCCAATTCCATTTTGCAATTCGGAAATTCCTGTGAAATATGCTTCTGAATTCATATAACCAAAAACTAAAAATTATTTTTTCTTTAAATAAGATTTTTAAATAAAAAATTTCTAACAGCAAAAAAAAAAAAAAAAAAACTGTATTTAACTATTTCGTGCAGATGAAAGAGGAGGTAACACTTTCGGTGGATGATTATAAACTCGCTCTAAACAACTTAGTAAAGCGTCCTCAGATTCTTCTAAGCTTTTTAATTCTAAAAAAAATGATAAAACATTAAGCCATCTCTTATTTGACAATATAATCTCTTTTTAGAGAAAAGGGTTACTGGAACAAAAAAAAGAAAAAATTTTAAAGAACTTTTTCTTTTAGTGCCGAGGTTGCGTTTAATATCAGAACACACAGGTGTCAAAAGTTTACTAGATACGATGAAAGCAAATCAAATCACTTAAGTGACGGTTCTAAGTGGAGAGGGAAGGGGGTCAGAGAGACCCGCCCGGTATCCTATTGGACACAAGAAAAGAAATAATTTTCTATAAAATTTTATTATATTAAAATTTGTTTTGTCAAACAATGGATGAAAGAGAGAGCGAGCAGCCAGGAAATTAACTTCAAATTCCCAGTTGTTCTGAGCTGAATTCCTGACTGCTTGCAAATGTTTCCAAAAAGATGAACTACATGGCTAGTTAATATCAACATCACTGGTAAGAGGATTTAAAAGCGAACCTGGTAAAGGGGATAGCCATGGGCGTAGCCAGAGATCTTGTTAGGGGTGGACAACCCCTCGTTAGGGCGAGAGGAGGGGGTTTGCAATTAATATATACATAGATATTTATTTAAATAAAAAAAATTAAATTAATGTAGTGGATTGGGGGGTTAAAAAAAAATTTCCAATGGGAAAAATATATATTTGTTTGTTTTTTTTTAATTTTTAGGACAAGCCAGGGGGGGGGCAATGGCCCCTCCCTGCCTCTTCCTGGCTACCCCCATGGGAATGGCTTACTTTTTCATATTCCCTTTTTACTTTTCTTAATAGAATCAGTGAAGATAATTTATAAATCTGACACAAGAGGCAGCACTTCCCAAGAGCGCCTTTTAGTTACGCAAAATCTTGTCAGAAAAGGTTAATGTTATGCCTAATTAACAGGGGTTCATAGGCTCACAAATAATCAGCTAACCCAACCCCACTTCCCCCATTATAATAGTAATAATAAAAAATAATTTCTATATTTTTTCTTGGTAAAGAATAAGCTTAAAATTTTTATGTCCTACTCCCAGTGAAATTTATCCATAATGTAGTTAACAACCTCATCTCACGTTTAGAACGAAAATTGACATTAGTTTTTTACTTTGCTGAATAAAATCCACTTGATATATGCTTCGTTTACGATTTCTATATAATCTCGCTATACGGTCAGCAGTTTCTTGAGTTAAAGCCTTTATTTGCAAATAAAATTATTTACTATTCGAATTTATAAAATAGAAAATAAAAATAAAACTTGTTACCTCGCTCTTTTCCTCTGCTAAAAATATTTTTTGTTCTTCTGGTCTAACAATATAATGTAATACATGATGTATTCTGTAAAATTAGAATTGAAATTAAGAGCAACGTATAAAATAATTGTTATATCTAGTATACCTGACCCGTACTACGATGGTGAATGGATTATTATCCTACATATTTATATTATTATTAATACGAGCACCAGGATGGTAGTCAAAAAGCCTGATGGGATGGGGGGGCTCGAATATTCCGAGAGGTATATCCCACCTCCTTGCAACGGTCCTGCCGGGGCGCTGAAAAGATCAGGGTTTGTATTTAATTTGCTCCCCCTCCTCCCTCCCCCACAAATATCGATTTTAAAAATGTTGTTGAGGTTGGGAGATAATCCTCCAAAATTTCTCCTCAGTGAAAAACTCATACTCATTTTGACTAACAGTAAGAATTTTGGCAAGATTAAAAAGAATAAATAGACATTAGCTTCTCGCACCGGAGTCCCGGGTTCGCTTCCCGTCCCAAGCGAGAAAAATTTATTTCATTTGATTTGACTGCAAACTACTCATTTGAAATAAATAGGGATAGGGTCTAAATGGCCTTAGATGCCGAAAAATACCTTAAAAAAAAGAATAAATAAATAAAAATTGCAATCAAAACATTACGCAGGTGGTTTAATTCTAAAAACTTCTTTCGGCATCATAGATTGTTAATTTTTTTAAATTGCTTATCGCCTAGCCAGGGTCATAGATTGTTTATACTTTTTATTTTTCTGAGGTTACGCAAGCATCTCTAATAAAGAGATGTATTTTTAAGAAATCATTTTTTTTTAAGTGGAAGGGATAAATTTAATGTCTTAATTATTAAAAAAAACTTACGGTGGAACTTTTGAATACGGTGGATAAGTAAAATCTCTGGAATAAGTGGTTGAAAAACTCATACTCATTTTGACCGGGAGTTTTAGTAAGATATTTCTAAAAAATAAATATAAATTTAAATCAAAATATTACGCAGGTGGTTTTTTCTAAAAAGAGCTGCCAATAGGATTTTGTTTTCCTTCTTTCGGCATCATAGATCGTTTATAATTTTTATTTTTATTTATTTTTTTTTTTAATAAAAAACATTCACACTTTTTTCTCATTCACACTCACATCCACAGGGGCGCCGGAACGAAGGGAGGGGGCAAAAATTTTTTTTTAGAAAATTAAAATAATTTAATATGTTTAAATAGTATAAAACAAAAACAAATCTACTATAAAGCTTTAAAAATTTTAAATAAAATCACAATTTTAATAAAATTAAAATTTTAAAAAATTTGGTAGTGATTTTATCAAAAATTTGGAAAAAATGAATTTCTTGCTCTTTTAATTTTTTTTAATTTAGAAGATTTATTTTTCAAAAGTAAAAATATATCATTTTTAAAAATAAATGAAATAAAAAGAAATTTTGCCCCCCTCTGCCCCCCCCCCCCTGTAGGATGCCAGGGGGGAGGGCAATGTACCCTTCCCCCCAGTTCCGGCGCCTATGATCATATTTATTTTACAATTTGACATAATGTTGCGAAGTTTCTTGAAAATGTTTTCAGCATTGAATTTGTTGTTTGCTAGCCATATTTGTAAATATTATTATTTACTCGCCAGTTAACAAGAGCTTCGTGTGACGGGCTAATCGCCAATCGCTTCTACTAGAAGGCAGCGACCGAACGTCGCTTACATCCATCTTGCTGCTTTGGTTTTTAAGCAATCGTGTTTACACACACACACACACAGACATAATGCCCAAAATGGTATTTTTGGACTCAGGGAGGTCTAAAACGTGGAGAAACATTAAAATCTCGAAGTCGAATTTTTTTACGATTACAATACTTTCTCTTTATATTCTATACGAGAAAGTTCCCTTCTATCCGCCCTTGATATAGACCTATTTAGTTTCAGATTTTCAATTCCTTGAAACTTAATTTTACTTTAGAAAATATAAAATTTTTGAGATGATTACGGGGCTACGAATTTCGTTTTTCAGTATTATAATTATTAATTAATTATTAATTATTAATTTAGAAAATATAATATTTTTTAATGTATTTTGACTATAAGACTATATATAATAAATTTAATTAATTGTTAATATTTATTATTATTATTAATTTATTTATTCTTCATTAATTAATTTTATTTTTTAATAAAGTAAATTAAACCAAACTTGTATTAAAAATATGGTCTTTGTAACAGGAGTGATCAGGAGAATAGAATAGTAAAGGAGTGTGTTGGCGCCAATAAAAAAAAGAACCTCCTCTCTGTTTTTAATCTCCTGGTATTCTTTGGTAATTTATCGTATAAATTAAGAAGATATTTCAGGCTGATTAGTGCTGCTACCCTGTGGAGACTTTTAGAATTATAAGTATAGTTTTTAAAGTTTCCACAAGAGTGCAGCACAAATCAGATATTTTATTCAATTTATATGATAAATTATCAATGATTAATACCCGGGGATTAAAAACAGAGAGGAGGTTTTTTTTTTTTTGGCGCCAACACACTCCTTTACTATTCTATTCTCCTGATCACTCCTGTTACAAAGACATACATTTTTTATCGTCAAAAACATTGTTTTCTAAATTAAATACTACGAGATTTCAAAGTTATTATTCCACCGATTTTACTATTATACATAATACTGAAGAACGAAATTCGCAGCCCTATAGGCCTATTTTCTAAAATAAAAGTAAAAACATTTGAGAAAGAAAAAATTGTTTACAAGGCATTATTTCCAAATATTTCGAAATTCACGGAAGAAGGGATGTCGGCCGCCCGATACGTCTCTGAAATATTTGGAAATATTATATTGCTTTGTACAGGGGCGCCGGAACGAATTTGAATCAGGGGGGGGGCAAAAAAATTTTTTTTAGAAAATTTAAATAATTTAATATGTTTAAATAGTTTAAAACAAAAACAAATCTACTATAAAACTTTAAAAATTTTAAATAAAATCACAATTTTAATAAAATTAAAATTTTAAAAAATTTGGTAGTGATTTTATAATAAATGAAATAAAAGAAGAAATTTTGCCCCCCCTCTGCCCCCCCCCTGTAGGATGCCAGGGGGGGCAATGTATGTACCCTTGCCCCCCCCCCCCCCAGTTCCGGCGCCTATGCACAGTCTTCTCGGCAACTTAGGCCATTTAAGACTTTGACGATAACCGTTATATTAATAATATATATATTTGGGGTCCAGGTATTTCTATTTAAGTCATTTGGTTTCCAAATGCCTTAAATAAAATTATTGGACTGCCTGGGGTCCGAACCCGCGACGTTCGGTATAGAAGGTAGGCACGCTACCAACTACTCCAAGCCCCGTGGGCTTTTATTTTTCTTCCAGGAAGTAAAAAAGAAGAACCCTTAGGCTTGGTGTAGTTGGTAGCGCGTCTGCCTTTTATACAAAGGGTCGCGGGTTCGGATACCAGGCAGTCCGATGATTTTATTTAAGCCATTTGGATACCAAGACCGCCTTGATATCGGTGCCTTTTTGTTCGGTAAGCCGATGCTAGCGAGGCTGAAAAAAACGCACCAAATTTTCACTAGGTGATGTCCATTCCCTGCTTAAAAGATTCCCTGGAGCGATCGAGTGCCATGACGTCATACGGCTGTCAGCTCACAGAAATGCGGGGCATAGCTTCACTTTTCAAAGTTGAATATTTAATGTAAAAATAAATTTAAAAAAAAAAAATAAATAAATAAAAAATACAGGTCCCTTAAAATTGTCACTTTCAATCAAAATCAACAATAAAAAAAAAATTCATGACACAAGCCCTTTTTTTTTCTTTTTTTTTTTTTTAAACATTCACACTTTTTTCTCATTCACACTCACATTCACACACACATTCATACAGTCTTTTCGGCAACTTAGGCCATATAAGACTTTGACGATAACCGTTGTAGAGAATATATCTATTGTGGGGTCAGGCATTTCTATTTAAGTCATCTGGTATCCAAATGGCTTAAATAAAATCATCGGACTGCCTGGGTCCGAACCCGCGACGTTTGGTATAGGAGGTAGGCGCGCTACTTACTACGCCAAACCCGGGGGCCACAACCCCTTTGGAAAGGAAGGAATAAACAACAATTATTAATATATTAAATTTAGTATATACAAATTTTTATTTTTATAAGTTATTACAATAAAACTTTTAAATATAAAATCTTTTATACGACAGAGTTAGATATCGGTGGTCCCTAGTTATTTAAAAAATTTTCTAATTTGACTATTTATTTAAATTCTTGATGTAATTTACGTTCTATACAATTTCTATTTCTTATCTTATGTTTATTTATAATAGAAAAAAATAATACTAATTTTCTTTGGAATCGAATCCAGGGCGAAGAATATTGGCACACATCATAATAATAGTAATTTTTGTATTATTATTATACATACAATAAGTTAGGAAAGAGCAAGTACAAGTGAAGCAAAGAACACAAAGCCTTTGCATGCCAAATCCGAAAGAGACATTTCACATTCTTTTATTTTTTCCTAATTAAGTCTAAATTTTGTCGATAAAAATTTGAATTATTTTGTCTTTAAACAAACATTTAAATCCCAGCATTATTCACGGCTTGAATAGTTGGGTTCCCTGCCTTTGCATTTGCCCTTCCTGAAGTAGAAAAGAAATACAGGTCTATTGTCTAAGCAAAAACGTTAACTTTAAACATCTGAAATCAGGGTTAATTCATTTTAACACTTCATGTCTAGGAGCTGCATTTAATATTTTAACACCGTATTAAATGCATCAAAATGGCGTCTAACCAAAAACTATGGTTATGATTTTGACAGCTTTGAGATAAATGCAACATGTTAATGTCGCTGTTAAAACTTGATTTAGAGCAGAGTTTCCCAACCATTTGAAGTTCACGGCACTCTTGGGAATAACATTACACACTAGGGGCACCCATAGGCGCAACCAGGGGGGGGGGGGGGTTAGGGTTTTAACCCTAACGGTCGCAGTTCGGTTTCCTTAGATTAAAAAAAATATAAAACAACTAGGGAATTCTCGGCTAATGTCAAAAGAGTGAACTTGTGAAGTGTAAGCCAGCGCCCCCTGGGTGACTTGGAGTCCTATAGTAAAGATTAACCTTTAGTTTATCTCAATATCTCGAGGCACCCCTTAGCCAATCACGCGCAGGAGCACATCAGTTGGGAATCACTGGTTTAGAGAATAGCTTTTTTAACGTTGATGTTATTACTTTACTTTTTAACACCCAATTTATGATGTTAAATTTTAACTTTTGTTTTTAGAGAATAGACCTGATAGGGATTTAATTAACATTTGAACATTTTCAACAAGTCTATTCAATAGAATTTTCAATCACTTTTAGGGATATTTTTTCTATGGACATTTAGATAATTAAACACTTAACAATGAACATCCACTTGAATATATATAAATAACCTATTGAATTTAAACTTTGTAAATCAGCTTTGATTACAAAATGTATGTTATTATCCCAAATCTCATTTCTCTTTGTTCGTTGCAGAGAATGCGATTGCGCGATCTCTTTTATCAGTTAAGTCATAACGTATCCTTTTCATCGTGAAGAGGATTTGACGAGTACAATTAAATATAATGTGGGATCGCATTACGAATATTTAAAATGTCTTCTTATTGTTTTTTTTTTATGAAGTGAATTTGTATTCCTTTAGTAGATTTAGTTTTTATATATTCATCATACTATATATATGGTCGATGTTATGTATAAAGGAACCAAGCGCCATTATGATAGAAATTGAGATAAGACTGCCATCTTGTAGGGAAAAAGAAGATTTACCTCTTTATTTAAATCACAACATTATTGCTCTGTGCACTTTTTTTGTATAAAACAAAAAAAAAGTAATTGCCATTGGATTTGTTTATAATTGTGAAAGTGAAATGCCCTTTATCTCAGATTTAGATTAATGGCGCTTGGTTCCTTCATGCATAACATGGTCCTTATAGAATTTTTATTTCTAATTTATTTTTGAATTTTAGGAGGAAGGAAGTAATCTTATTCTTCACTGGTTTCCTGAGTCGTTGCTTCTGCTATTTTAGTTAGTTTATAAACTTCAAGTAAATGTTTATTATGTTCTGGCACAAGAAAATGTTCTGCATTTCGTTGGAAATTATTAGAGGTTAATGAAGTGGTTGATGAAGATAAAGATGGAGATTGCAAGTGAGGATCTTGATTTTGTGATAAATGATTAATTAATTCTTCTAAAGATCCATTATGAAGAATTCCTGAACGTTGATGAAACCAATTCTGAAAATTGTATATATGTTTATTAAATGGAGAATCGCTTTTACAGAACAGTTATAAAATTATTTTAAAATGATAGAAAAAAAATGAATATTTGCGTGGTCATTTATTTGCAGTGGGGAAAAACAAAATTTAGAAATTTACCTAAATTTTATAAACTTATGAAAGAAAGTAAGCTCCAAATTTCACGTCGATATGGTCTTGTCAAGTGCAGTGAGGTCAAATTTCAGCGATATTAGACAATTTTTCAAAAAAAGCGCATTTATTGCCAAATCTTGGCACCTAAGATAAAAATTCATTATATATTTTATGTAGCCAAATTTAGTTCTTTGTAATTTTGCTTCTAGTTATATAGTTTTCCTGACTTATGTGGAATGTTATATATAGTTTATAGTTTGCGATTTCTCTTTCTTTATCAAATATAACTTTTTCAAATATTTTATTTATAAATTTTAGTGAATAAAACAAAAGTATAAACAAAAATATTTGTAAAAATAGGGAAAGATTTAAAAAGTGAACTTTGACCTCATTGCTAGTCGACTGTTCAGATGTCGAATGATTTGTCGGCTCGTGAAATATGTGGGCTAACTTTTCATGTAGTTAGATTATTTAAAGGGATTTAAAAAAATAAAAGAAAATAAGAACCTTAATATAAATATATATATATACCTTTAATGAATCATTTAATGGAATTTTGGTTATTTCTTTTTTGAGAGACCAAACAGTTTTAAGTTGTTCGCTTATTATTTCAACTATAGGAACAACTTCAGAATAAACGTTCATTTCTCCTTTGTCGAAAACTCCAATGCCATTATCCAATTCCTGGAAAATAAATAATAATAATTAATAATAATAAACCACCGATAACAAGGGCTCAGACAGAGGAGGCAGGGAGATAAATACCCGGAGCCCCCTGTGGACATTTTTAACCATGGAGGAAATGAGCTAAGAGGTTGAAATTTTATATTTAAGTTAGGCACCCCCCGAACTCGAGGAAATAAGCTTTTAAACAAAATCGACCAAAAAGTATTAGTAGTTTACTGATTTACTTTTTCAGTTTTTTTTTTCATTTTCTCAAAATTCGCTCCAACGATTTTGTTTAAAATTCATGAATCAACTATTTTTTTGATTCTCTTCAAAAAGTATATCAGTGAAATTTTTCGTGAAAATTGTTTGAAGTTCACTTTACTGATGTGGAAGCTCAGCGCCTCTATGAATCGCGTGGTCAAGTTTGGAACTAAGGTCCTAAGGGCAACTAAATATATCTTGACACAAAGAAAGTTGTGTGCTGTGCGCCAGTCACACCAGATTTTTAAATATAATGATTATTTCTGGAGAAAACTAAAATAAAATACCTGTATAGGCGATGGATCATGAAGGCACCAAGTGATCAAAGCCGTTAAACATTCCAAGGGCGCCTTTTCAAGTGTAGTATTTAGGAATGTTTTAATAAATATTTCATAAGCTCGTAAACCAACAACAGAGAGGAGTTTCGAATCAGCAACATGATAAAATGGATTTTCAGCTATGCAAGTCTCTTTTTCTAAAATACTTATAACTTTTTCTCTTATTATTGCTTCATCATCTTGGAGAAGTGTTAGCAAAGCCGTCCATGAGGAACATATTTCGATATCTAAAAAAAAAAAAACATTTTTAATATTATTTGGTAAAAAATTTTAAATAAGGCTGTTTATTTATTTTTATAGATATAAAAAACTACTTCTTTTGATAAAATTGGAAAAAACTAAAAAAGTAGATCAGTCAAGTCAGGGGCGTATATAGAATTTTTCGGAGAGGGAGGGGGGGGGGGGCTGAACTCTATTTTAAATACCCCCCCCCCCCTCCCATAAACAAAATATTTTTAAAATACCGGATATACCTGAGGCCCGAGGGACCCTCCTCTCAAAGACAAATTTTCATTAAATTTTTTTTTTTCATTTCTTTTATTTTATTACTTTTATTTACTTTCTCAATCAAAAATATAGATATTGGCCGTATACCCGTTTATATGTATATAGATTTGAAAAATTTCGGGGGGGGGACTCCCTCCTCCCCCCCCCTCCTATTTATACGCCCTTGAGTCAAGTACTAATACAAGAAGATTCCCAAAGATGAACACTAACGCAATTCGTTTTGTTTACAAGAAATGGTATATATTTAAAATTTGAAAGAAATCGTTAGAAATCGTTGCTAGTTTATTAGTATAAGATAAGATATATTTTATCGAAGCAATATTTACCAGAAAATAGTGTATTATTAAAAAGCAGTAATCGCCAATTAGAAGCAAATATTTCCGAGACAGCATAACGACATTCAGGCGAATATTCTGATAAGGTAAATTGCATCAAAATATTTGTTAAACGTGTCAAATCATTTTCTTTGAGATCTTTAAATTCAAAATTCCTTAATAAAGAAGATAAACAGGGAAGAATTGCTCCGCCAATAAATGTCTCATGTTCATTTGGATTTTCGCAAAAATCTAAAAGTTTTCCAAGTTGTTCTGATTTTTTTAACCAGTTAGGGAAATATTGCAGAGCAATATACCGTTTTAATCTTTTTTCTGGATATTCGTTTAGCTGGGATTCTGCGATCAATGTTAACTCTAACGATGAATTATTAATAAATGATGATGGTTCTTCTTTTAATAAATAATCCAGTGCAATTAGATTGACCTAAAAATTCATTCAAAATATAAATTGGATAATACTTTTATTCAACAATAATTTGATAGAGGTACCTCATAAAAAGGATGATGGATTAGTTTCAATATAAGATCTGAATTAATTAATTCACTTGGATTTATTAATAAGAGAAGTAATTCAGTAGCTCGGGAAAAAAATATTTCCAATCCAATATTAATTGAAAACGAACTTTGAAAAAGAATTTTTATTATATGATCCTTGAGTTCTTCATGGTAATTTAATAATATTTTATCTGAATCAAACCGAATTAATATAATTAAGGTTTTTATAATAAGTTCCAGACACAAAGAAGGCCATGTGTTTTGAAAGAGAATTGGCAACAATTTTGAAATCCAATCTTTTTCCTTTGTATGGATCAAAATTTCTTGAGGGTCAATAATACTTGGATTGGTTTTAAAGAGATTCACCAGCTGAAACAGATATAGAAAAAATACAAAAGGATTTTAGCTTAATAGAAATAATGTTCTACCTGTAATAAAAGCCCATGTCTTTTGTTATTATCTTGTTGTGGTGCTATTATTTTATTAATTAACTGATCAACATGATCAACAAAGATATTGGGAGTGATTAATGCAACCATAGCTCTTGCTGCTAATTCCCGAATTTTAAAAACAGGACTTCTTGAACAAGCTTCGACTAATGGAATATATGTAGAAAGCTGAAAATAAATTTTTTATTGATTAGAATTGTTCAATAGATTAAAAATATAAATAAAATTTGCTCCCAATAAATCAAATACTAAATATGGATAGATAAAATATAATTGTGCTGATCAGGGCAGGGGTGGATTAATGCAATTTTGTCGGGGGGGGGGGGGATTTTTTTTTTGTTTTTTTTATTTTAGGACTTTGTCGGCATCTATGGCAATTTAGACCCCTTTCCTATTTATTTAAATTGATTGGTAACAAATTCAATTGAAATTAAAGAGCGGAAATCATAATTTCTTTAGATTACTAGTTTATATAACTTTTTAAATTTCTTCTCGGGGAGGGCGGGGGGGGGGCGATCGCCCCCCCCCTTTAATCCGCCCCTGGATCAGGGGCGTAGCAAAGAGATTTTTTAGGGGATGAGGCCAAAAATCACAACTAAATTTAGTCAATATGCCAAGTATACAATTCACATAATTTTCATTCTAATTATTTCAAAAGTATAAGCGATATTCTGATTTGTCCCAGGAAAATACATGTAGAGAACAAGCAGTCGAAACGGTGTACAGTATTTATATTTTTAATAAATAATTAATAAACAAAATTTTGTTTAGAATTTTGAATAAATTGAAATAAAAATAAAAATTAAAAAAATTTTACCAACTGGTCTTTGATTTTGCCAACTCTATTAAGCCTGGGGGAGGAGCCTCCCCTCCCATCCTCCCCTTAGCTAAGTCCTGATGCTGATCTATCTTTATTTTATTGATCGTAGGGCTGATTCTTAAATGCAAGAAAATAATTTGTCTGACTTTGGAGGGACTCCCAAGTTTCTTAAAAAGCAGATAAAGTTTGTTATTCTTCGTATTCAATGCCCTTCACTTAAATAATTAAAATGTTTAATTTAAATATTTACTTGTAAATAGCTGTCAGTTCCTTCAAGCGATGAAGGATAGAGTCGGGTCAAAACTAAGAGAACAGGATAAAGTCTTGGGTGAACAAATAACTGAGATTCATCAGCAGCAGCTTGGGAAGCTTCTTTGAGTTCGGTTTGAAAAAAATCAAATAATGAAGGATAGCGATAGAAAAAAATTCGACCAGTCATACGATTAATAGGAAAAGATTCTAAATCTGTTTGATCTTGACTAGTTGAATTTGTGGATTTAGTTGGTACTCCAAACATTCGAGTTATAAGAGCACTGAATAAAAGAGTAGATGAATTTCGTTCCTAAAAAGTGATTAAAAAATTAAAAATAATTCATATATAATTAATCAGTAAAGTAAACTTACTGGCCAAGCTTGAGAACTGAATCCAGAAACTGCAAGTTTAACTGCATCAGCCACAAACGGAGTAACATGTTCCCCCATTTGAGTATTTCGAAATAACGCTCTTAATATATTAAGAGAATGGACTCGAGATTCAAGTATTTTTGCACTCGAGGCAATATTAATAAGTCTGGTCATAGATTGAGTGAAACATAGGCGATCACCACAAGGTCCAAGTTCAGTGGTCAAAAGTGCCTGGGTTGAAAACAATGAAAATATTAGTAAAATAATATTATTTTATTAGGATGATTGGTTAATTCAAAATGTATATAATATTAACTCTTGGTCAAATAAAAATAATAAATATTTCATTATGAAATCAGGAGAAGAGATTATAAACAAACACTAGGTTAGTACTTAAACTATGTATGTATATAAAATTTTAAATATTAGCTAGTTGTTTCTTGATGGCTGGATATTATTTTATGATATGAGGATGCGTTACAAGGGCAGCCAAGGCGAAAAATAAAACAAAAATCTATTTTTTGTCGACGTTTCGAGTGCCGATCGCACTCTTCATCAGGACAAAAATGATGTCAAATCGTCAGGTTATTTGACATGGCAGTGTAGCAACGTTTTAACCAATTTATATTTACTTGAAGACTCTAGTATTTCGAGGTCGAAACGTCGACAAAAATAGATTTTTGCTTTATTTTTCGCCTTGGCTGCCCTCATATCTTAAATATTAGTTTTTATACATTTTTTTTTTTTTTTTTCCAAATCTTATGAAATTTTGTATAGAATATTTACTTAGGATTCTTTATTGTGGATAAAATATGCAAATATTAGATTGAAATTTTGAAAAATAACTATGGTTAAGCAGTTAACATTTAAAACGCAAGTTTGGAACTAAGGTGCTATGGAAAACTAAATATATCTTGACACAAAAAAATGAATGGTGTGAAAAGCACAGTACACAACTTTCGATTACCGAATTTTAGAATTTAGACCAGATTTTTATCATATTTGAAACACCACAGCCCGGGTTGAACCATTGACTAAAGGTATAGGCTAAAGTCGTATAAAAATCTAGACGTATGTAATATAAACAAATATTCTTTACCTGTACAATAAATGGTATCCCAGCACTTCTTCGCGTAGCGCTTCGAAATGTTTCGGATTCTAAATCATTTTCTAATGTAAAAAATAATTCATCAAGCCATACTCGACTTTGGTTTCGTATTTCAGCTGATGGATCCCTTTGAAACTGAGCTGCAACTTGGCAAAATCCAACATAGGCTTGTTCAAACGCGCCCCGATGCTGGACTTCACTTAAAAGTTTTGAAAGATGTTCTCCAACCGCAATAAGTTGTGTTGTTTCAAGATATCTGAAATCAAAAATTAAAATATATTAAGATTTTTCTCAACCCCCTATAGAATTATATCGCTTAAGATAATTTGCAAGATGAGTTTGAGTTTGAATGAACTGCTCTTTCTGCTTTTATAGAAGACGGGCTATCTCTCTCTATTAAAGCGAAAGCCAGAAACGATTTATTTATAAAGTTATTTTATTCAAAATTTATTTAATTGAAATTGTTCAAAGAAAATTTCAAATACCTTTCATTTGTATTAGGATCGATTGATATTCTTTCAACTATTTCTCCCAAAAATAAAGAAACTTCTTTTACTGTTCTCCAAGAACATAATAATACCATTTGTGCTGTCACCTTTTGAACAATACTATCATCATTTCCTTCGGAAATGTGATCTAAACCTAAAAAAAAAAAAAAAAAAAAAAATACAACTAAAATATAAATAACATTCTGAAAGAAGGCGGACTTGAATATTTTCAAAAAATATAATTTCCCTGACTTTTGAAATAATAATAGGAATAGAAATATTTTTTTAATAAATTAGGAAAAATATGTTTTTCAAAAAAAAAAAAAAAAAAAAAATATTAACCAAGTAGTGAGGATTATTACCCGTATTAAAATCCATTGGAAGATGTCCTTCTGGAGAAGAACTATTAACTATACCAGCCACAGTATCGTTTAAATCAAAACATATTTCTATTATATTGGAAAACCAAATTTTCCACAGTTTTGGATTTTTTGCAATTTCACTAAAAAAAAAAAATAATATTTTTTTAATTAGAGGTTTCTACATAAAAATGTGATAAATTACCTTAAATTAAGATTCTGGATTAAATATCTAATGCTGGTTAAAATTCCATAAAGAGGGCCTTTGGCTGCCGCAACCAATATGTTTTTTTTAGCAATTAAGAGCTGTTCATTAAGATTTTTAGTTAATAGTATTGCAACGCCATAAAGAGAATCTTTATTCATTTCTATTTCTTCATTGCCTTTTTTCAAAGCTAGACCAACTTCTTTTGGAAAAAAGATAAGGGTAGTTATAATATATGATGCCGTGATGCAATCGGGTGGTCGTGGACTAGAAGCTAAAGAAATGGCAACTTGCAGTAATTTCGAGGTGTAGTCAACATCCTAGAAAAAGAATAAAAAATCGTATTAATTAAAAGAATAAGAAGAAAAGAGGGTTTTAGATACAAACGTCTAAACCAATAATATCTGCTGGGAATTGAATAAGAAGTTGCTTTGCTAGCATTTTGTTATTCTCATATGTATCTTTAAGACATTCCAATAATATATCTGCATTGGCAGGTGTGTACATAATTTGCCAAGTTTCACTCCAATGATTCAAATCAAAACCAATAATTTCTTGAAACCAAACTAGAATCTATAGAAAGAATAAAATAATTTAAAAAAAAAAAAACGGTGAATTTTATTAATTAATATTTATATTTAAAAAATACCTGCAATGCTGATTTCCTTCTTGAAAAATTTGCTCCCGGAAATAAATTTGAAAAACAGAATTCAACTAACCATTGCATAAATTTAACATAATTTTCTTTCATATTTTTGACTTCATTATTTTCATTATCTTTTTTATTTAAATTTCGTACAATAACTTGGGCACTATCCCTAAATCTAATCAAAACCTAAAAAAAAATGAAATAACAGATTATTAATAAATTTATAATAAAATTTGCAAATCAAAATATAGCAGACCTTTTTAATTAGTGAAAGTGTTTGTTGTCGTATAGCTGTGCAATCTATATTAATATTATACAATAAAAATAATCTCAAAAGGGATAAATCTTGTTTGGTGTAACTTTCTGTTGATTTTCGGCTATCAACTATTAATGTTAAAGCTGATAATCTTACCTAAAAATATATAAATTATATTACAAAATATTAATTTTTTTTTTATTTAATTTCTAGTTATACGGTATTTTGAGAGTATTGGTCAACAGATTTAAGGAAAAATGGAAAAGTGAATAAAAAAGGGCTGAAAAAAATCTAGAAAAGATTAATAGGAAGGAAGAGAGGATGTCAGCCAAACAGGAGAGCCTCTATCAAATGAAAATCCCATCATCAGTTCTTGTGAGAGTATTGTCAATCTTAAAGTATACACCATTGGGATTCAGGTAGAGTTGTTATATATAAACATATACAAAATTATATAATAAAATATATATATATAGGCCTATATATAAATATATTATATAATTCCAAACAGGCTGACATCCTCTCTTCCTTCGTATTGGTATAATCATTGAACAGTCACGTTTCTCATCAAAATCTTTAAAAAAATTTAGAAAATGTTGAATATTTTTCCATTTAATATGGGAGTTTTTAATTATAGACCACAATTTGTTATTAATTATTTATTAAAAATATAATTACTGTACAACGTTACGACTGCATATTCTACAGTCGTTTTCAAGTACTGTGCACGGGCTCCGACTCAATTGAACTAACCTATAAGGGACCGTTACGTGCATTTGCAAAATAACTAAGCAACAGTAAAAAATCATTTAGTTAGTAATCATTTTTGATGACCTCATTATCGATACATGTTAAAAGGAGGGGACTCTTTGATCAAACCATACATTTTGTAGACCAAATAATTTTTTCTATAATGTTAATAATTTTCTTAAGATTTAATTAAAAAGCCCACAGTTAGTAATAAATTTTTGAGAATCGTCAAATCGATATATTTTATCCCTGAAACCCCTGTTAGCTACCACAATTGAGAATTGTTGTAAGAGAAAAAGTTGGGCGTCTCATTAAATGAAGCTACTCATGGAAAATAGGCTTGATAGTAATAAATTGTAAAAATGGGCCCGGATTCCTGGACTATAACCTCAAAGGGACCGTCAAGTGCATTTTTAAAAATCAGAATGCACGTGACTGACCCTTAGAGGTTAATTCACTTGAGTCTGAACAAATGCACAGTACTTGACTTGAGTACCAACTGCAGAATAAGCAGTCGAAAGGTTGTACATTATTTATATTTTTTAATAAATAATTAATACAAAATGAGGCCTATAATTAAAAACTCCCATAATAATAATAATACAAACCACAAAAGGTTTAATAAACATATTTTTCCATTAACCTGATCAACTCTATGATACATAGCATCTTGCAAAAGCGAAAGGTCGAATATTCCTTTCCATAATGAAGAAGAATGAGGATTTTTGTCAAATGTTCCTTGCTTCCTAGCTATTTTTAAACAAGTAAAACTCAGTCGTAGATTATAAAGAGGATCGTCAACAGTTTCATAGTTTTCATGATCATTCTAAAAAAAAAAAAAGAAAATACTTATTTATTATCATTATTATAATTAATTTATTATAAAATAAAATTACTTTTGTATTTTGTTTTGGTAGAAAGAAATAAATTATATCTGGGCATAATTTCAAACTTTTTGCTAATAAATCTTCAAGTATTATCTTTACTGGAGGTGAGGCTTCCAAATGTGTTGAAGAAATTTGAGAAATACAATTATCATACCATTTATTCAAAGGAACTTCTTGAAAATGTTTTTTTATTAAAATTTCAAGACATGAAGAAACCTGTAAAATTGAGATATTATTAATAAATAGCTAATTATTAAAAAATGAAGTATTTTTTATAAACCGCATTTACAAAATTGCATAAGAGGGAAAAGAGGGGGGGGGGGGGGGTTAAACTTCATTCATAAATTCATAATGAAGAAAAAAGAAGTTATTTTTAAAAGTTTGATCCAATTCTAAATGTTTTAAGAAAAAAATATTTTCACCCTGAGGGGGCTTGAGTTTTTTAAGTTTTAATTTGTAATTAGTCATGAAATAAAAATATTTATTTATCTTTGACCGGCATATATATAATATATAATTAAACTTTTTTTGAAGGGAGGGTGGGGGAGGCCCGAATAATATTCAGCTCTTGGCTCTTGACAACATCGAAATTCCAGATTTTTCCCTAAAAGGGTTCTTGTCCTCCTCACTCATGATTTGATTTTATAAAAAGTTTAGACTTACATGTAGGTTCACTTTATTTTCTTCTAATAACTTAAACATGTTATTTAAGAGGTTCGGGTTTTTTTCGAGCAACGACTGACAGCCAAAAGTGGAAATCAAAACCGATAATCCAATGTATTTAGACTTTTTTTGATCAGATATATTTAAAATTCCATCTTGGATACTTTCGATTAACTTGCTATCAGAAATGTCTAAAATAATGAAATGTATTTAGAATGAAGAATAGAAAATGAAAAATAAATTGATAATAATAATATTACTTTTGTCTTTTAAAATATTTGCTAATTTTAGAAAGGAATTGAGAATATTCTTGCAGCAATGTCTTACTGAATCCATATAATGGTCTAAATGAGCCCAAACAAAATCCAAAATATCCTTAACGAGAGAAATACATAATTCTTCAATTAAAATTAGTAATTTTTTATCACAATTGTCGTTAGTGGTAAAATTTAACATTTTTTTAAATAATGCTAATAATCCTCTATTAATAGATAAAATGTTCATTGAATCCATTGTATTTCTAAAATAAAAACAATTAAAAATTATTATATTTAATTAAAAATTAATTGATTAAAAAAGTTCTTTAAAAGAATAGATAGTAAATAGAAAATTGTTTTTCAAAATAAACTTTACCTTTGAGCTATTTCAAAAAAGGAACAAATTATTTCATAAATTAATGGTTGTTCAGCCCTTTTATTTTCACCAAAGAGCTCAGGAAAACCAAGTACATTTAAAAGTCCAATGTATAAATTTATTTTTGAAGAATCAGTAGTTAAATCATAATTATCAATCAATTCTTTTGACTGGCTCTCTAAAAGGCAATCATACTAAAAAAAAAAAATATTCATTTAAAAAATGATTATTTTAAATAGAGAAACGTAACGTTGTTTTTGTTCTGGGTCCCCGCAACAGAAATAGGAGGGGTGTGGAATGTACAAATCGAGATATATTGTTTGACCTCAAAAAAAACTATATTATCTAGTGAAGGGAAATGAAATTTCTTCATTTTATCAAAATTTGGGGAAGACCAAGAAGGCGTTAACGTTATGCCACTGATTGAAATTAAATTTAACTTAAAACTTACATCTCTTTTCAAAATATTGAAAATTGAAATTAATATAATGGCTGAGATGGCTTTTGTATCAATGGGTATATCCTCAGAACTAATTAATAGCAATGAATAATCAATTAATCTATTATACACTAATAAATTACTTTGATTAGTTAATTCCTCAGTTTTTTTTATATATTCAAGATACTTTTGAAATAGAATAACTAAAGTTTGGCAAGTCAAATGAATATAATTACATAACGTCATTTTATTTGAGGGAGAAATTGTATTTCTAAAACAAAAAGTTAAATATATTAAGTTAATTGAATTTATCGGACTTTAAGAAAACTTACTTAAGTTTTGGTCGTTGAATGACTTTAGTTCTCATATAATTCAAAACATAATATTAATAAATGATATATATAAAGCTCGGCAAAAGAAAATTCCTCTCTATATATCAATTAAATATGAGTCAACCTTTGATTCAAAAACACGGTTTTTTTTCTAATGCTAATACATCACGGTCAAATTCATAATCGTTTTTTCAAATTCTAGTTATTTTCATCAAACCCAATTAATATTGTCTTAGTCCTCGGGCTTGGTGTAAGGGTTAGCGTGCTAGCCTCGTATACCAAGAGTCTTGGGTTCGGACCCCAGGCAGTCCGATGATTTTATTTAAGCCGTTTGGATACCAAATGGAGTCTTTGTGATAGGAAGGTAAATGCCAAGGCGAAGGGAAAAATTTTTTAAACGGTAGTGCGACCCGCAATGGCAACCTGGCCGAAAAAGTAAGCACAGGAAAGAAAGTTGGATGTTGCGGAAATGAGAATGGTGAGATGGGCATTGGGAAAAACAAGAAGGGATAGAGTAAGGAATGAGAAGATCCGAGGAATGGCAGGAGTGGTGGAGGTATCGAAAAAGATTCCAGGCAAGTAAGTTGAGATGGTTTAGCCATGTGATGAGAAGAGAAAAAGAGTATGTGGGGAAAATAATGTTGGTTTTGAAAGTGGAAGGAAAGAGACCAAGGGATAGGCCCAAAAGAAGATGGTTAGATTGTGTAATTGAGGACTGCAGGCAGAAGGGATTGTAGTTTGAGGATGCGCAGGATAGGGCATTGTGAAGAAGGAAAATAAAAATGAGCGACCTCTAGAAAAAAAAAAAATATAGGGATAAGCCACAGTGAAAGAAGAAGAGGATACCAAATGGCTTAAATAAAAATGCCTGGACTCCCAATATGTAAATGATGTAATTAATAACGGTTATCGTCAAAGTCTTATATGGCCTGAGTTGCCGAAAAGACTGAGTGAATGTGTGTATAAGTGTGAGTCAACCTTTGATTCAAAAACACGGTTTTTTTTCTAATGCTAATACATCACGGTCAAATTCATAATCGTTTTTTCAAATTCTAGTTATTTTCATCAAACCCAATTAATATTGTCTTAGTCCTGAAGGAAAAAAAAAATTGTCTTATATTAAAGTCATTTTACGAGAGTATACTTAAGTAAATTTCCTTCTTAGAATAAAAGAAATACTTGATATATACTTGTATTTTTCTATAAAAATATTAAAAGAATTTTCCAAAAAGTCTATTATTTCTATTAAAATTGATTGAATAGCCACTACACCAATTGACATTTCCATACATAAATGTATAGTATGAACGACAAAAATAATTTCTTCCAAATTTTCATTTTTATTATTTAAATTAATTAGTTTGATTAAATTTGCTTTAACCATTGCAGAAATTTGAAAATGAAGATGATCTGGGAATGATTCCAAAAGCCTGTAAAAATATTTTATTATTATTATTTAATTACTACTAACAACTTTAGTAAAGAAAATTACCTTGAAATGGCCAATTTAACGGGATTTGAGGGTGAAGCAGATATATACAAATCTGCTAAAAAAGTTATATGAAAATCAATTAAATCGGTATCATTAAAAAAAGTATGAGAAGTTTTAGTCATCTAAAAATGAAATAAATCTTTTAAGTATGTTAAAATATTATCGAGAGATTTAAAAAAACATACCGCTTTTAATATATTTAACTGTTCTTCAATATTATCTGTTTTTGACATTATTTCAATATCAGATAAATAGTTCAATTTATTTCCTAATTTTTCTTGCAAAATAGCTGAAAATAAATGTATGGATGTGTGATATTTCGTTTTTTATTTGTTTTGAAAGTGAAAAATTACCTGCTTTTTCAAGAATATCTGTTTTTATTATTAAAGGTTTGATTTGTTTGCTATTTTTGAGTGGACTGTGTCGATTCCTGCATTTAGCAGCGCTTACTCTTAAATTCATTGTAGCCATTTTATTTGTGAATAAACTAATTCACTATTTAATAATATTTTATGTTATAAAAATAATGAAAATAACACTGGAATCAAAAAACATGCTTAATCAAACATAACCTATATTGACAGTTATCACCTGTTATAAATTTAGTTATTTTAAAATCTTCAAGATGGTGTGGCAAGAGGAAGGCGCGAATTTGGAAAGTAAACATTTGATATAAAATGCATTTAAAAGAAATACTCATCCTCTTTAACCCCATTGTTAAACGCCACTGCCGATTTCGTTTATTTAGCAGAAAACAGGCAAAAAAACATCAAAGCTAAAAATAAAGTATTAAAATAATAATTGAGTAAAAGTAGCGACTATTTTAAAAAATTCTCACTTCCGATGGCAGTAAAAAAATTTTAAAATTCTTTGTCACAAATCCTTTTTGCTATACCTAATATAAGAACTGGCGATCTGGTAACGGACTAATTTGAACCGCTGAATTAAATTAGGTGGAAAGAAATTTTAAAAAATAATAGAATTTGATTCTTTTAAGATATTATTTTAAAACCAACTTTATTGTTGTTGAATTAGAACATGTAGTAGACCCCTATATTTCTTTGCTGATCCCAATTTGTTGAAGATACACTCGAATTCTACAGTATGTTAAAATGATATGCCTCCATCTAAAAAGGATTGACGAAAGGAAAGATGGATTCCCACCAGCGGGTATCATCAGAGCAGATCAACATAAATCACTGTGAGTTCCAGAGAGTCAAAGATTGACAGATCACAGACAGGTTACAGTAGTCTTGATTGATGTTCCTTTTTATCTTTTATAGTCCTTGTTGTTAATATATTCAAATCGTTCCAGAACTGGCAATCATTCGTTCCAGATTTGTAGGTATCCTCTTATGCAAATGGTCTTCTTTAAAACTTTAGAAATAGAGCAAGACTTGACTGTCCCTGTCGGCGATTTGATCTGACCGAGTCCACTTGGTTAAATCCTCCTTTAAAAAATAAATTAAATTAAATTATGTAAGATATAAAGTTTATTTTGTTAAATATTCTAATTATATTCGAAAATATAATAAATAAATTTCAATTTTTTTTTTTTTTTGAAATAAACTTTTTTTAATAATATATTTGAAAAAAAAAATTTAAAAAAAGAAAAAAAAATAAACATAAATATTCCAATAATAGATTAAAAAAGTTAATAATGAAGAATTTTTTTAAATCTATATGTTAAAATACTCTAAGATTGCTAATTGCAAAGATTATGTATGCATTTATACAAGCTATTGAAAATAAGAAAAAGTTAAATAAAAATAGAAATGCAAGAAAAATGATTAATGAGCATTAAATATTTGCATTATGAAATAACATAAATAGAAAGAATTTATAAAAAATAACTCCTTAATAATGATTAGTGAATTGAAGGTAAAAAAATACCTTGAATATAAAAATATTTTTGATATACACTATGTTTTTTTTTTAATTTGCTAATAAAAATATTGTTAAGCATATTTTAGTTTTTAGGAATTATATAAGTTCATGATTTTAAATAGTAATAGTGTATAAACTAAAGAATATTCATATACATTCTATCATGAAAAAATATATATTAGTATATTTATGATGAAGTGTACATATACATATTTATAAATATGTATATAAATATAAGATTTGATATGATAGTTTATAGAATCATTTTGACATATAATTATAAGCCATCACCAAAGTTTTTGGTAAATGTTATCTCCAAAAGGAGTTAATGAGTACACCAATTAAAAACTATAACATTTTTATAGTTCAAATGTTTGTAATTTTCTATTTTCTGCAGAAAGTTTTTAGTTGAAGTATGAGTGAGAGAAAGGGCTTGAGTCAAATGTTCAACTCATCTTAATGTAGTTATTTTTGTGTCACTCTGATGGAAACTATCTTAGAGAATTGACAGTAATTCCATTGAATATCTTAAAATTTATTAATATAAATTTAATATTTATAATACATATTAAAGATAATAAATGGATTTAAAGACTATTTGAATCTATATTTGTCAACTC
Source organism: Euborellia annulipes (assembly GCA_023213315.1). Taxonomy (NCBI): domain Eukaryota; kingdom Metazoa; phylum Arthropoda; class Insecta; order Dermaptera; family Anisolabididae; genus Euborellia; species Euborellia annulipes. The sequence goes on from JAKCPI010031693.1 coordinate 48,339, forward strand.
AATGACAAAAAAATATCTATATTAAAATAATATAAAAAGCTCTACTCTCTTTGGCTGAAGCCCTTTCGTTCACCGTATTTTTTTCTTTTTTAAAACATGTTTTTAGAAATTTTTATTTAGTCACTGTAATTCACAATTTTTTTCACTGGGCCACTGAATCTTTTATTTGATCTGGATCTATTGTAGAATGGTGGGCTGGGGTTGTAGAAGATGTAGAAGTTAAGGTACTTGACAAGCCAATTTCCATGCGATTCTTTTCTTGATTTGCTGATTCATCTGGTTTTCTTGCTAATTCCACTGTCGCCCCTCCAGGTAATTTTTCAATACATTCAGCTTCCTTTTTATCAACTTGGCTAGTTACTTCTAAAAAAGATTTTAAAAAAATTAATAATAAAAGAAAATTATAAAGTTTATTTGCACTAATCTAATTAATACTATAATTGTTCAAAATAAATAATAACAAAAATTGTCAATTTAATCTATTTTTTGAATATTAAAAAAAGTTTCTGGTGTCGGGCAGATTAGGAATTAACCGAGATAAGGCTCTTTCTCTTGTCATCTTATATATGCTAAGTTATAAATATGCTTCTAAGACAAGGATAAAATAGGAAATTTTTCTATTTATGAAATAAGTACATTCCCTTGAACATGGTAGCTAAGACCCAATGAGGCCTTTATTTTGTATTTATAAATTAGTTTTAAAAAGAAAAAATGATGAAACTTTAAAGAGAGTGATTTAGAGTTTTTAATTATTTAATATGATAATATGATCCCCCCGCTCCCATCCCCTCCTCTCACCAGAGTAAATTCAAAATTTCGCCCCTAAATGGAGACATTTTTTGAGAGAAGAGAAGAAATTATTTTTATGGTTTAGATAGGTAAATTTTAGAAAAATTCCCTTAGAAAAAGAAAAAAAATTTTACAGGATTGGTGCAATTGTTTTTATCTATCAAGGAGATTATTTGCAAGTGGTAGTTAAGCACTTTTAAAATAAATCTTAAGATTTTTTATTAAACAAAATAAATTAAATAAAACTAATAAAAAAACTATAAGGTATATTTTAAGTGTTTAACCACCAGTAGAATGTAAAGCTACCTGATAAATAAATTATAAAATAAAAAATAATCGAAACTTTTTTGGGCAATAAAATCGTAAGAATAAACACATTACTCTGATGAAAACCCCGGATGCCAAATCTAGTCACTACAAAAACAATTTGCAATTTGCACTAGAAAGGTGATTTTGATTACCTATGGCATCATTGGGTTGCAATCTGGTTTCTTCTTGTGACCTATGTCTTTTTGGGTCCCCATATATTAAACTATATACATTAGGTGAGGAACTCCTATCACGTGGAGCTCCACTTTCTTGTTCCTCTAGGAATCGATCCATATAATCTGTTATTCCCGGATGAAGAGTGTATTTCTTTTTTTCCAATCTTGCTTTATTTGCAAAAATATCGTGACGTTCTGTCTTTTTCCAGAGGTAATAAAATTGTACTAATTCTCCAACTGATCGAGTTCGAACCTAAAAAAGTACCTTAGTTAATCTATTTTCATCAAAAATTTATTATTTTGTTTATAAATATAATAAATATTATGTACCATGTTTGGATTTCTAATTCTTGAAGAAATTAAACAGAATGTTTCATCTTAAAAGCAAAAAAAATTCAATGTTGAAATTTCCATGAAAAACGTGCAAGGCTCACTCTAAAAAGACTTGTGTATCGGAGTATATCGTATAAAATAAAATAAACCCTAATATATTATTTAAAATTCTTTAACCATCTAATTATTTTTCACTTTAACATAGAAATAAATAGGATTTTGAAATAAAAAGAAAAAATCTGGTGTGACTGGTCGCACCAGATTTTTTTGTGTCGACATATATTTAGTTTCCGCCATCATATTCAAGATGGAAAATTTATAAACATGAGAAAATATTTATATTTTGTTACCATGACAACCATTTCTCCTATCTTTCCTATGAAGTACAAGAGTAAAGTGGTCTTCAAACAATTTTGAGAGCAAAATGAGAATATACATTTTAAAGAGCATCTAAAAAATAATTGATTTTTGAATTTAAATCAAAATCGTTATAGCAAATTTTGAAAAAATCGGAAAAAAAAATGAAAAAGTATATCAGTAAAGTATTAGTACTCTTTGGTCGATTTTAATTAAAAACTTATTTTCACTACTCAGGGGGGTGGCTAACTTAAATTTAAAATTTCAACCTCCTAGCTCTTATCGTTGTTGAGATATTTTGTTCACAGACACATACCCATACACACAGACCATGTTGCGAAAAGCACTTTTTTGTGGATTCAGGGGAACTCAAAACGTGTATATCCATCTAAATCTCGACATCGAATTTTTGACATGAATCCAATACTTTCTCACTATATATATATATATATATATATATATATATACAGTATATATAGGTAAGGGAGCGTACAAGTATTACGTAACGCAATTTGGGGGGAGGGGGGGTCTCGTAAAACGTTACCATGCGTTACAAGGGGGGAGGGGGGGAGGGGGGGGTGAACAACGCGTTTCGAAACTGGTATTTTAGCGACTTTCCGGTACTTTGCGCAACATAATTGTGACTTTTAGATAAAAATGGCCACTTGAGCGTTAGGTAACGTCTAGGGGGAGGGGGTGAAAAATCTTCAAAAATTGCGTTACGTAATACTTGTACGCTCCCTAAAAGAATGATGTAATATTGTTATAAAGGAAAGACAAAAAGGGCTCAAACTTTTTTAAGCCTGAAAACATAGAATATCGACATCAAATTTTTGACATGAATCCAACTTTCTCTCTCTATATATACAATATATAGACCTATATACATATATAGGTAAGAGGAAAGTAAATAATAGATTTATCTTTGGCCAAGTGAATGTGTAAAAGAGAGCCAGACCCTCTTCAAATTCCATAAAAAAAATTTCGACAAGGGCCCACCACGTTGAAGCGATCATAATTCTATCTTGTCTAGTTTCAAATTAAAAAAAAAAATTAGATAAAAGAGTTTAAAATAATTAATTAATTGAATATCTTAATCGAGATTAAATTTTTGGAAAACTTGTTCACAAGGGTATATTTGGTTTTGTTTTTAATATATAGTGTTTATATGTAATGATGTAGTTTTTTCCAAATATTTCAAATGAATAATACCAAAATTATCCAACATTAAATTTTTATAATAAAATCTATATTAACCTTATTTAATTGGATCAGATGAAAATCCTTTCCATAAGTTCGAAGTCCGTTTTCGAAATTTCGACATTCTTCCTCTGACCATAATGACATGGTATCTTGAGGTGCTACTGCATTGATGCGCCTTCGTCGAAGAGCCTCGTCTGCATTGTAGCCACATTGTAACAATAAGAATAGGGCTTGTTCGTCATCTCGACTATGAGATCCTGTAGGTATTACGCCAACGGCCGTTGTAGAAATTGATGCATCACGTGCTCTTGATAAATATTCTTCAACTTGTTGCTCCGTTAATGATGCAGGATTCCAAAGTAATTTATCCTCATTTTCATACGGTAAGGCATCATCATATTTGCAAAGGGATTCTGGAATGGCCGCTTGGTAATCGCTTCCCACCTGTAATTGTAGGGATTAATAAAATATATACAGTATATACCGATAAGATGGCGTTGGCGGTCTTAAAAATTTGGCCAAAAAGTCCAACTATTACGAAACTTTGCCAACAGATTATATATCATTTATAACAGCATTAAAAATATAATGCCTGCTATTAGACTAGCTTACCATCTTTTGCACGAGTGCTGAGCCATTTGGCCGTTAAATTTTTAAATAAATACGAAATTTATTTTTTAGATTAACACCTTTTGATTATTATAGGTTGGATATTAATGATTTTTACATTTTTCGATTTAAAAAAAAAATTAAAATTGTCATAATAGAACGTTTTTTTTTCATTTTTTTTTAATTAATCGTAATTAAAAAAAAAAGCACTCTATTTGCTCACGAATTTAATTTAATTAAAAAAAAAAACTTGCATAAAAAATACTTTAAAATGCCTCAGTAGTTTCAGAGTGCAGTGAGAGCAAAAGTTAAGTCCCACTCCGCGTTTTCTACTTGTGATTATTTCATTGTTTTTATAAAAGAAAATGAAAATCTTTATTGGAAATTTTCTAGGTTTGAACCATGAAAGTTTCCATTAAAAAATATAAGCTTATAATATTTTTTTAAAAACAATGAAATAATACCAAGTAGAAAACCCATGGGTGTGACTTAACTTTTGCTCTCACTGTACTCTCCTAAAGCCCTTTAATGAATAAAATATTAAATAAAAATACCATAATGGTCTTCCTCCATTCTTCTTCATCTGGGCTATAATCATAATCGTCCTCTTCTTCATCGCTTTGGTTACGTCCTAACGTAAGAAGTCTAGATGTACTTGGACTTTGTTCGGGCTCTTTTTCTGGAATAGGTTCATAAAGTTGTTGTAAGACTTTAGTTGATTTTTTAATTTCTTGGGGAGGTTGATCTTGGGTTTCAATGACGTTCATCGCTCCATTTGTTTGCATAGAAGATTCAGAACCTCCTTCTGACTGTATATCACCGTAACTAGAATAAAAATGAAAAATGACTAAAAAATATTATAGTAATTATTTATTATATTCGACTGATTGTTCAAATAGTAATGCTATTAAATCAAATTAAAAATTTTATTAACTTTATATAATAAGAAATCACAATAGCTGAGAAATAAAAACTAACGCATGGTTTTAAATATAATCAAAATAAGTCTCAATTTATACCTACGAGGTAAAATGTTGTAATGACAAAACTTCATATAAAATCTTCAATACACTGGCATACAAGTGTATTTGCAGAATTAACAGGTCTCACTCACTAGAAAGTTGCAATATAAAGTCTGAATTTTCTATTATTTTTAAAAAATATGAAAATTTTTTGCATGAACAATCCAAGTTCAAAAATATATAATTTTCCATATTCTTTTTGAAAGACAACATAGAAAAAGTATGATATTGAATATTGCAACTCACTATAAAGAATTAACTGTCCGTCTTATAATAGAAGAGGGTTGTTTTTCATCATGTCATCATATAGTTTTTCTCTAATGAGGAGTGATTGAAACCAGTGAGATCAGAAGAAGGTATTGTATAATCAGTCGAAAATGCATCTTAAAAAGTTTAAATAATGATACTGAGTTGTATTTGATTTTTATACTTTAATAAATATTAATAAAAATTACTTATTTTAACAAAAAAAAGACTTCATTTAAATTTTATTTCTTCCAGAAAAATGAATAAATCAACGAAATTGTATTTGTACTTCAAGTCATTAGTTTCACTAAAAAAACTTCATTTGCTCTGTCATTTTTTTGTATTAATATTTTTAGACAAAATAAAATAGCCAGATTTTCATATTACCTAAAAATTTAATACAGACACAAAGTAGATAGGAAAATACTAAAAAGTCAAGCATCTCTGATGACAGTGTTTATAACGAAATTAATCGTAAGGAAGGTAGATTTGCAGCCAGGAGAATAAAAAATTATTTAAATTCTTTTGGTTTTTATTCTCCTGGTTGCAAATCTCCCTTCCTTACGATTAATATATAACAGCCATTTTACACTTTTACGAAATTGATAATTTCGTTGTTTCACTCAACCTCTTTCAAGAATTAGCACAATAAAAGATGAAGTTCTTTGTTAATAATTAGTAAAAATTTAAATTTTTCATTTAAATAACTTACCCATACATGGCTAAAAGTTCATCTAAGGGCATATCCTTTTCTTTCTGCAAATTTGATAATTCCGTTTGAGGATCTTCAGAACACTCTAAAGCTTCTTCTTCGTCTAATGTACGTTCATCATCGAAATCATTTACCATCATTTCCACTGGGGGATCAAATTCTTTGTCGACTCCATTTCCACTGTTGCCCACATCAGCCCCTTAAAGGATATTTAAAGCTTTTTAATAAAATTTTATAGAAAATAAATCAAATAAATTATAATACTAACTGGCTGGTGGTGAAGTGAAGCCAGTCTGGGAGGTGTGGTGGGCAACTTTTTGTAAAGATTCTAATTCAGTCATCTGGGAAATAGTCTAAACATGACTATTTCTCCTAAAAAATGACAAAAGCGATCACTTAGTTTATATTATATATATATATAAAAATTTAAATAAAATATTTTATTTATTAAGAAATAGAAGGAGAAAAAAACTAGCTCATTTTTTTATACCACTTATTTCTAATATTTTTCTCTAACGTCGAATGTGCATATAATATTATTGGATTGATAAAATAACTATTTAGAAAAGCAAGAGATTTGTGGCAGGCCACTGGCCTCAATAAATATTTATTCTATCAAACACAAGTTCAACAATAAACTAAATAGCAAACTGCATGTTTGAAAATAAATATAAGATGAACTTAAGAAAATCATTTGACTCCAATTTCCAAAGTATAATGTACAGGAAAGAGATAAGAAATGAATGAGTTATAGTTTAGGAGTTTAGGCTTTCACAGTTGTTATCATTAATAAAAGAATTTCATTTTCGGTTTATCTGAGGTCTATTTGTAAAAATTACAACGTTTCAGCTCATTATGAGGCCTTCTTCAGGTACAATTCAGTTAAGATTACAAAGGTTGTCTGTGACAACCTCGAGCACAAACAACCTTTGTAATCTTAACTGAATTGTACCTGAGTGGCCGAAACGTTGTAATTTTTACAATATTCCAGAGTTAAATCGAAAACACAAACTCTTATTAATGAGTTATAGGTGTATGAAAAAACATTCTATGATGGAAGTAGATATATATATATATAATTAATGTAGTATAAATAAGACGAGAAAATACTGGTTGAAAGGTCTAGAAGATATAATTAGAAATTAAATGAAATTGCATGAATTTTGAGAAAGCTAGAGAAGTAAATTTAGATTTTGAATAAGAAAAGAAAATCATTTTTGATAAAATGAATAGTAAGAATAGAAATTTTTGTATTTTGGCTTTACTTCTTATAGGAAAAGCACCAAGAGTATCGTTTTATTCTCCTGCTATTTCCTAATACAGTCAAGCCTCTTAAAACACGATTTACAAAGTGCAAAAATTGGATAATTTGATAATCATAGAAAAGGAATAGAATAAATTAAATATTAATATTGTGAAAAATAAAGCGATTCTCTGATTTATATTAGTAACACTGGTGTCGTATGATTTCGAAACAAAAACAAATAAACCGAATTATAAAAGTTTTGACTGTATATTCATCCAGCAATAGAAATAACTCAATTTACTCAACTTAACTTATTTTACTTACTTTTGATCACCCTAATATTTCACTCTAATTTGTATACCAATCCGGTGAAGAAATATTTTCAAATTTCTATATAAAAAAAAATTGATACTTGTTCATAAGATTTTCTTTGATAGATAATATAACCAAAATATATCAAAACGATTTATTTAACTTCTTGTCACTAATTAAAAAAAAGAGAAAAATCTAAAATATATAAAGATATCAAAATTATAAAAATTTTATAAAAGAATGAATATTTTTCATTTTTAAACAAAATTTGTTTTTGTGTACAAAGATTCGAATTCTAAAATCATAATATCATATTAAATGATTATGGTTTCTATTATTATACATAAAATTAATATCTTTATAATAATTTTTGACAAAAATTAAATAAATTATAATGGTGTATTTGTTTTAAATTACCTTAAAAAAATATTTAATGAATGGCGTCTATAAAAATTTTAAGGTAAGCTTAATAACAAATTATGCGTGGCCATTTTGATGAATCATTTTAGGAGGCAAATTTAAATTTAATGCTAAAAGAAAAGTTGGGATGCTTTTAAAATACATAATATTTATAGTTTTATCAATTTCACGCTATAAGTTTAACATGTGAAGTAAAGAGAATTTAAAGCAGGTGTAAACCTATATATACTTAGTATAAAACAATTTTTTCCTTCTATCTGCTTGCTTTTTATAGATTTTTTTGTACCCTTAAATATCGCCCCCCCCCCACGCCCCCTTGGAAAGAATTTTTTTTCTAAAATTGTTTATTTAATATTCAAAAATTGAAATGTTCAGCAAAGAAAACGAAAGGATTTAGGGAGAAAACACTAGTAAATTATTTAGCAAATAAAACATAAGTAATTTTTCAAAACATAATGCCCACCTTAACAAACATGCCGTTGGGAAACACTGTATTAAATGCTTTTCTCTTCTACAATATATTATAAAATCCAACCTATATAGTAAAATCCAATATTTGTATACCAAATGGCATAAATAAATGGCCTGGACTCAATTATACATAAGACCAGGGATGGGCAAAATCCTTTAAAAAGGATCAGCGATCCGATCCACAGATCCGGGCAGTTCGCGCGATCCGATCCGGTTTGGAAAAAGGTTCGCAGATCCGATCCAAGATCCGAAAAAAAAATTTTAATTGAAGGTTTTTTAAAATAGGCATTATTTTTATACATTCAAAAGGTTATATTCATTGATTTCTTTAATATTGCTATTTTATAATTGTCTTTTAAAATAAAATATAAGAATACTGAATAAAATAGGGAAACAAGTGATTATATTTATCGAAAGTTTTGAAGGATTAGCGATCCTCTAAAAAGGATCGGAAAATCCAGGATTGTCGATCTTTTGAAAAGGATCAGCGATCCGATCCTAGATCCAGAGAGCAAAAAAATGGATTTCGATCAAAATCCTTAAATCCACCCCTCTTTCGATTCGGTTCGCGATCCAGTTCCGGGATCCATTAAAAAAAAGGATCTCGATCCAGATCCGGAGATCCTGGATCGGATCGGATCTTCGGATTTAGATCCAAAAGGATCTCGATCCTGCCCATCCCTGCATAAGACCAAGAAAACAGAAAATAAAAATAAAAACCAATAGTATGATGATTTTAAAACTTAATAAAAAAACGAAGTTCTTTATTAATCATAATTTGAATCCCTAACTAAATCATTACACTCATTGTATTCAACACACCTCTTCGCCTAACCTACATCACCAATTAGACCTTCCCTTACCAAAATCCTAAGACTGACACTGTCTGAAAGATCTTACAATTGTATTTAAAGTCATTTGGTTTTTTTTTTTTATAGTCTGCTTCAACAAGTAATTGAACAAACTCTCGTATTGTTAGACTTATGAGAAGATTGTTGTTTACAATTTCAAATTACGCATGCGTAGTTAGTTATACTTGTTGAGAAGCCTATAAAAAAAGATTGTAAAAATTCAATAGAAAAAAGTAAAAAGATACAGAACCTGAGCCTTGACATAATAGTCCACTTGAGTTTAATTAGCGAAATTCGCTCGTCTCGCTTCTAATGTCATATAAACGAAAGCCTCTTTAGAGAAATAGTGACCAAAAATTTATTTTGAAATAAAATTTATTACAATAAACATATTATATACTTAGGAAATAATATAAGCTAAAATCTATAGGAATAAAAATTTTATAGTATAACTAAAATTACTCTAAATAGTATTATAGAGAACATGTAAAATATATTTTATTATATTAAAAAAAAAAAAACTGGGTTTGCGAATTTCTAAAAAAGGGTCAAGAAAGAAACTCTTAAATAGGACCAATTCTAAAATAATAGTTGAACAAAACGACTAGAAAAATGAATAAAATAAATTAATAATAAATAAGCATAGATAGAGAGTAAATGAAATATGAAATGGTAGTGTTTTATGAAGTAGTATAATTTTTATTTCTCGCATTTATTTTTTAAATACGATTTTTTTAAATTCGATTTGGAGTTTGAAAATTTAACAACTTTTCTTGCTGCTGTATCCAGATCATTTTCCATTTCCAATTTAATATTGGCTTTATTAATTAATTCTTTAGCTTCTTCAACTTTGTTACCCTGAAAAAATAAATAATTTCATATTATATTTAGAAAGGATAATTAGTAAAAATTAATAAAAGAGCTGCTCATAATTGAATTTAATAAAGAAATGCATAGAGAAGTTTTAAAATGTGAAAAAAATTAGAGCTAATTTAGGAGAAACAAACAAAATCTTGGTCCATATTGATTTATCAGAATAATTAAGACAGTAATAAGGAAAAAAATAATGATTTTTCAATATATATTTTTTCCTTTATATGTAAACACCTCCACAAGGAGATAAATTCAATAAATTTCAGAAAAGAGAAATATGATAGTTCCCTGTTGCAGGGAACTCACCGATTCTTCCAAATTGTAGCTTGTTAGTTCAAAATGGATGTGACTAAAGCCATTTATGCTTTGAGATAAAAATTTCCACAAAATTAAATAAAAATGAGTAGCTTTTTTATTATTAAGAATCATTATTATTAGAAGCCAGATAAATTTTCCAAATATTAATTTGAAATAATACAAATATGCAAATAATATGTTTATTAAATTGGTTAGTTTTCAGGAGTAGTGGCTGAATGTATAATTAACAATGAGGAGATTAAGGCAGCCAAAAGCAAATAAAGAAAAAGATATTTCTCTTTTCATACAAATGTCAACGTTTCGGCCAATTTTCCGGCCTTCATGAGGACATGTGCTGTTTACCTCGAGCTTAGAGGCGTTCTTACCTACTCCTGACATATTTTTGGTGCGAACATTCGTCTAATGACATGACTTCTGGTTCAATATGTCAGGAGTTGCCAAGAGCCCCTTTAAGCTCGAGCACATATCTTGATGAAGGCAGGAAAATATATTTTTCCTTTATTTGCTTTCGGCTGCTTTAATCTCTTCATAGTTAGATTAGTTTTTATTTTATGTTATGTGTAATTATTTGAAATATGAAAAAATTTAAGATTGTTATGTTTTAATTTTAGTGTAATGTGAAATCATATATTAAAAAATAATTAGAAATGTATTGATATTATGTGTGCTTGTTAATTGGTAAAATATATATAAAAAAAAAACGTATTAAAAAAAGTAAGAAAGAAATATTAATAAAACAACAACATTTAAGTTAAGAAGAAAACAAACATAGAAAAAGAGCACAATAAAAACAAAATAGGTACAAAAAACCAACAATAAGACAAAATACAAGAAGTGCAACACAAGCTAAATATATTAACAAAAGAAAGAGAAAAAAAAAACACCAAAAAGACACCAACAAATACAAGCTGTAAACATAATAGGTAAAGGGCGTGTAAAAGAAAAATAATTACCATTAATTTTATGCCATTATTTAATTATATGAAAGTATTTAAAATAGGAATTTGGAAATAAATTGTTAATATTATGAAATAAATAAATATGAGAAGATACTGTATTAATTAAATAATGACATGAAAAGCCTATTAAGATTTTATTGAGATGTCGTGCCTCCTAAATTGGAATCTCAAAGTGGACGTCAAGTTTTTCTTTCTTTGCTATCTCGACGATCTTAGTAACTTTACAGACGATGCGAGCAGCTTCATCTAAGTTGTCGCAGGCCATGATCTTCATTCCGGAAGACGCGACCAAAACTTTAGCTTCGTCGACCATCGAACCCTGTATTATCGGGGAGCAAGTAATTCATATTCACACATGCAATTGACAAGTATTAAACCAAATACTATATGATACATTAATATATTTTGGGGTATTGATTCAAAAAAGAATTGTAGATAATTTACTTAAAAAAAAGGTAAAATAATATGAATTTTGTATAGGATATTTAAAAAAAAGTTTAAAACAAGTTTTGGTTCGGGGAAAAAGTATATCAGTAAAGTACTAGTACTTTTGGGCCGATTTTGTTCAAAAGCTTCGTGTCACGTCCCAAGGGGGTACTTAAATATCAATTTCAACCTCCTAGCTCTTTTCATTCTTGAGATATTTTGTTCACAGACAGACAGACCATGTCTCAAAAACCACTTTTTTGTATTCAGGGGACCTCAAAATGTGTATATCCATCAAAATCGAATTTCTGACATGAAACCAATACTTTCTTTCTCTATATATTAACATATATAAGAGGTAAGAGAAAGTAAAAATAATTTCAAGTATTATTCATTGTTTTTGGAATAATTAAAGAAGTTAAAAAGAATTTGAAAATAAATAATAAAATGTCCTCCCCGAATTGAATAGAATTTAGACTTTGAAATCTTTGACTAAATAAAAATTTTATCTCAATTTTGTCAATCGATCAAAAGTTCATAAATGATGCTATTTTCTCAAGCGCTGAGTACTTAAAAAAAAATCTCTGTTCGTGTATATGAATTTTGTTATTTAAAGGCCTAATCTAGACAGTAAACATTTGTTTTAAAACTTCCCATTTTTCTGCACCCAGACTTGTACAAAGTTTTCATTGATTTCGGAACTAGCCAGTTCAGCTATCCAGTGGGAATTTTACTCATAAACATGGTTCAGAAACAAATGTTTTCACTCTTAACTAGGCTTAAGAAAACTTTTTAAATATTTATTTTAAAATAACTTAATAATTAAGATAAAGTTGAAATTTAATTATTTACCAAAAGTCGAGCAACAATTGGCACTTTAATGTTTAGTTCATGGGCTGCATCAATAATACCTTCCGCAATAATATCACATCTCATTATGCCACCAAAAATATTTACAAGAATGGCATGTACTTTTGGATCGGAAGTGATAATCTTAAAAGCCTCTTTGACCTAAAAAACAAAAGAAAAAATGAAAACCAATTTCAAAATAGAAAAAATTTAAAAATATTTATATTTTATATTAATTCATAAAAAAGATAGGTATTTCTCTATATATCTATATATAAATATTTCTATTTAAGGGATTTGGAGGTCCGAAATTACCAGCTATTTTTTCTAAAAACTTCAGTAGCGCCTTTCGAGAATAAGATTTAATGATGGAACAGAGTCTGTTGAATTGGAGAAGAGAGGTGGATCCATCCAAAGAGAAATTCGTTAAATATATTATTAAAATTTATATTTTAAAAAAGAAAAAAATAACTAATTATTAATTACCTGTTGTTTGGTAGCACCGCCTCCAACATCAAGGAAATTTGCTGGATTACCTCCATGATATTTTATAAGATCCATTGTAGCCATAGCCAAACCAGCTCCATTAACCATACATCCAATATTACCTTAATATTAAAAAAAAAAAATTAGAAGAGACATGTATTTATAAAATTATTCAAAATCAATAGGTTTAAAAATATACTGCTATATATAACGAATAATTTCTATATAATGAAAATATTAAAAGCCTATATACTGTATATATATATATCAAATAGACTAATTTATTTAGCTCCTTTTAGAATTAATAATGTAATAATATAAACTAAAAAATCATAATTACCATCAAGAGCAACGTAATTCAAATCAAATTTAGAAGCTATTACTTCTTTGGGATCCTCTTGACTCCAATCTCGAAGAGCGAATAATTCTTTTTGTCGGAATGCAGCATTATCATCAAATCTCATTTTACAATCAAGGGCAAAAACTAAAAAAAATAATTAATTAAAAATTTTAGGAAAACAAAAAAACAAAACAAAAATTTGGGAAAACTAAAAAAATACATCAGTAAAGTACTAGTATTCGAGGTCTCCCAAAGACGAGACCTAGCGTAATTTGTTTTGTATATCGCAAGTAGAAAATATTTAAAATTTGAAAGAAATCTTTAAAGCGAATTTCGAGAAAATTGGAAAAAAATAAAAAAGTACATCAGTAAAGTACTAGTATCCGAATTTTCGTTTAAATTAGTATATACAGTTTTTAAAATTTGAAAAAAATCGTTAGAGCCGTTTTTGAGAAATGATGAGCTTACAAATAAATAAACTTATATTGCTCGTTTAAAGTATAAAATAAAATAATATCAAAAAGTTTTTTTTTAATCAACATTTTTTATATAAAAAAAAACTAATTAGAGAAAAATTAATTTTTACTATAATAAATTCGTTTAAAAATATATAATTTTTTAGGCTATTTAAATAATTTTTTTATTTAAGAGCATATATGAATTTAACTTACATTTCCCAGCAGAATCTTGCGCAAAAGGATTAACTTCTATAAGAGTTGCGTCCTTGGCTTGGAACAATTTATAAAGATTAATAATGTTTTCTATCATATCCTTATTATCTCCTAAACCAATCTTCTTTGTAACTTTGGCAGCTTGATCTCTTGAAAGACCTTAAAAATTTGATATGATAATGAAAAAAATATTGTTTAACATGAAATACTTTTACAAAAAATACTACCTTTAAGGACGTCGATCGGCTCATAAATGATAGCATCCGGATTTTTAGCCGCCACATCTTCAATATTAACACCTCCTTGCGACGACGCTATAATAACTGGCCCCTAAAATAAGTAATAATAACATAGAATAATATGATAATTTTATTGAGTAGACATTTCATAAAAAAATAAAATTAATTATCTAAAAAAATTGTAATCAAGAAATCTCAGATCTGAGCGAGATAAATTTATATGAATCTTTTCTGAGTATATCCGTCAAAATCTCGACATTGAATTTTTGACATGAATTCAATACTTTCTCTCCAGTGGCGTATTCAGGGGGGGGGGGGGGCAGGGGGGCCGGGCCCCCACCCAAAGCCTTCTCCAAAACAAAAAAATACCTATTGTTTTCCCTAATGATTTTTTTTTTTTTTTAAATAATTATTTTATTAACTCTCATAAATTCTAAAATCTAACAAAAAACTTATAAATAATTGAAAAAATCTCTAATATTTACGAATTTTGTATTAAAATTATTTTTTATTTCAAGAAAAAAAATTTTTTTTTATTTGTTTTTTATTTATAAAGATTATTATATTATCTAAAAAAAATTTCTCCACTTTAAGTTTCTTGGAGAAGAGGGGGGGGGGTTCATAAAACTTTTGCCCCCCCCCCCCCCCCCAAGCAGAAATTCTGGCTACGCTACTGTTTCTCTCTATATATATTAACACATATAGAGGTAAGAGAAAGTAAAATATAATTTCAGCGACACACATTGGCACGAACGGAGCGCTCATAAGGACAACGAAATTATTATTTATCTAATGCATTAATATAAATATATGTAAATCATTAGCAGAAACAATCTTATATAAGATTTCTTATTATATAGAGATTTATCAATCTCCTTTTGAAATCCCAGAAATGCAAGAGGAAGTTTGCGGTGATGATAAATTAAAGATAGTTATTAATCCAAAGCCTGGTAATGAATAAAAAAGTAATAAAATGCATTATTTTAAAAGAAAGGAGTTTGGAAAGCAAAGTCTTTAACAATTTTTACATATTTATTAAAGGTGGCTAAACGGTCTCCTTGGAACCCAAGTCAATATCTCCCGGTCCCCCTATTTTTTACTTTTTTTAAAATTCAGATTGGTTAAAAAAACTATTTATAATTTTGAATTTGCAAATATATTATCATTTCAATATATTATTTAAATTTTATAATTATAATCCATGTATTTAAACTTATTTAACAATAATAATTTGTTACATTGGAGACTCTTTGCGCCGCCCTTGCGGGTAATCCATTGCCCCCTAGGGGCCGCGGCCCACTACTTTACCAAGTCCTGTTGTAGACCATCCCACTTAAAATTCAGAAAAAAAATATTTGACCATTTAATAATTTATTTGATATTAATTGAGTATCCACTAAATTTGATTTGGTCCAAATTTTAGGTCTTTTCAGGGCCGAAAAGAGGGCTGTACCACCCCCCTGGGTGTGAATAGAGTCTTTTCAAAATATTTAAAAAAATTAACAATTTATAGGAGTTTTAATAGAAAAATTACCTGAAAAGCACGTTCCATCATAATTGCCATATAATACTCTTTTTTAGGTACTTTTTTTTCAGTAATCATAACTGAATTACATATTCTGCCCCCTTCTCCAGTTTGTTTGGTTACTAATAATTGGCCAATCATTTTATCAGCTGCTTGGGAAGCCTCTTCTGGCCTAAAACAATGATAGGTTTATATATACAAGAAATTATAAATTAAATATAAATTTTTAATTATTTTTCTTTTAAACATGCAAAAAAGTTTTAATTTTAATTTGTTTTTAAGAATCTTGATTTTATCAGAGTATAGTAAATTTTTAACTGTTCTAGCATATTATATATGAACGATGTTATGCATAATGGAACCAAGCGACATTAACATAAATCTGAGATAAAGGGCATTTCATTTGCACACTTGTAAACAAACCCAAAGGCAATGCTTTTTTTCTTGTTTTATACAAAAAAAGTGCACAGAGTAATAATGTTCTGATTTAAATAAAGAGGTAGATCTTCTTTTTTCCTATGGATGGCGGTCTTTACTCAATTTCGATCATAATGGCGCTTGGATCCTTTATGCATAACACCGTCCATTAATATTAGTCGAGAGGGGTTACTTGGGGATTGAGTACATATAAAAATCAGTATAACTCATATTTATTCATTAATTATATATTGATATAATAACATTAGTATGGCTAAAATGATTGATAAAAAATGTAGGATAAATAAAAAATTAATTATGAATTGTGATTAACATAATTTCAATAATTGCTATGTCATTAATAAAAGTGAATGAATCATTAAAAAACAAATATACAAAGTTTAGGTTATAATTAATTGAAAAATTTTTAGCAATATATTATCTCCATGTCTATTACGAAATAGTGATAAAGGTATAAATAATCGGATAAGTTTTTATAATATGAATTTTTATTTATACTTACGAGTTTACCATTTGTACACCACCCTTAAATCCATTTTTAAAAGCTCCTTTTCCTCGACCTCCAGCAAGAACTTGTGCTTTAACAACAAGATCGTTAGTATTTAAACTTTTGGCAATTTCGCCTGCTTGCTGGCTACTGGTGGCAACACCGAATTTTGGAGTAGGAAGGCCCCCATCTTTAAGAAGAGTATAACTAATATGTTCATGAACATTTAAATTTCGACGAGGTTGTTTGACTAAAAGCTGTGAACAAAAAAAAAACAAAACAAATATTTAAAAAAATTCATTTCCTATAGAAATAAAGACGCAATTTGAACAATATTCGTTTTGATTTTTTATCTGTTTTTTAATATATTTTGTGAGTAGGCTAAATGTATTTTTCTGGTGAGTCAAGTGTCTCTTGTCCCGGAATCTCTGCCCTATCCTCTATCCTGGGCACAAGAGCGGATCCAAGAGTTTCTCGGGGGGGGGGGGGGGGGGGTAATCTGGTGTGACTGGTAGCACAGCACACAATTTTTTTCTATACTTGTTTACCAAAATATAAATACAAATCATAATAAAAATAAAATTTAATTCCAAAAAAAAAAATATTTTTCTCAAATATCGGGGGGGGGGGGGGGTAATTACCCCCTTTATCCCCCCTTGTCTGGGCATCAGGTTCCTTTGAACCAAGACAACGGGAACTTGTCACAACAGCAAAAAACTTACATTTTTTTTATTTAACAATATCTATCTCATGATAAATGATGACAAGTGAAAAATCTTTAAGCATAAATTTTTTACTTGCAAGTGAAGGTTATACAAGCAAATAATCTGATTATAAATAGGTCTCAAAAAATATTTAAGTAACACATTTTGTTTCTTTGATATTTTTGACTGTTTTTCTCTCAATATCCATTCATAATATTATTTTTGCTCTTTACATTTCCACTCATCACAGTTATCCTATATAAAAATTATTCGATTTGCTAGCATAACTCTTGCAGGACAGGAGGACTAAATCATTATTTAGACTTCTAGAAAGAGATTTGTTCCTAAAAATACTCCACATTCATTTTTCTTTCATTTGCCCATGGGCAAAAGAATGATAGAATGCATTCTACCATTCTGAATGAATATTTTCCATAAATATAGAAAGACATTCAATTTTTTCTATTTGCTGTTAATAATCTAATAACATCCAGATTTTCAAAGATAAATTTTTACACCCTTCAACCTTCAACTTCGAAAATATCTAGGCATAAAATGTTCATCATATTACATAAGACAAATAAATATAAATATATCATTTCTTGAACTATATAAAGAAATAAATAAATATAAACATATTTATTTATTTAAAAAAGAAAAAAAGGTATAAAAAAATAAAATAATTTTTAAAAATTAAAAAATAAATAAAATGAGGATGTAATTAATTTTATAAAAATAAAGGTGTAAAATAGTAATATTATAAATATGTATTAATAAAAATAAATAAATATAAATAATTTACTCACCGGACGATATAATTTAATAGGTATCTTCTCCAATAATGTGATATTTCTTAATAGAGAGGCCATTTTTATCAAATTTGAAGTCTAATTCAATTAAATTATTTAAATGATGTTTCTATGAAAACAAGAAATGACGACTATTTAATAAATTTTAATCTATTTAAAACTAAGAATTTTTTATTAACTCACAAAATCAATGCCTAACCAATTCGTTTTCCTCTTCCAAATTGAATGACGGAAGATGAGAATTAAATGAGAGTTTGAGATCAGAGCCGAATTATCCCGAAGACTTACGGAATTACCCGAAGTGGAAACGGATTGCTTTTGTAAAAATTATTCAATTTTTCTCGGTGATTTCTCTCTATATTTAGATTAACAATAATAATAATATTAGAAATGATTTTTTCTATTATTATAAAGCCTATATAATAATAAACACTTAAATATTTTAATAAATAAAACGTACCCACTTTTAATAAATTGATGATTGCAATAAAAGGTCATATTTATTTACCCCGATTTACATACCAAGGACAAATATATTTAAAGACAATCATTCATTCAAATTATATTAAGAAAGAATTTAAGAAAAAAATATTGGTTATAATTAAATTATTCATATATAAAAACAATAATTTTATTGTTACGCAATGGACAGGCAGCCTATTTTCAAAAATTACTTTTTAAAAAAATATGGCATG
Organism: Euborellia annulipes; assembly: GCA_023213315.1. Classification (NCBI taxonomy): domain Eukaryota; kingdom Metazoa; phylum Arthropoda; class Insecta; order Dermaptera; family Anisolabididae; genus Euborellia; species Euborellia annulipes. Next base: position 67,214 of record JAKCPI010031693.1, read on the forward strand.
CTAAAAAAAATAAATATTGGTATTTTTAAAGCAATTATTATTACTACTATTATTAATATGCTAGGCATTTTAAAAGATGATTTCCCAAAAAAAAGTTGAAAGGATTAGATTGTTGAACGCAGTGCGGGATTCCGCTCTGTCCGGGATCTTCTTCGGGTTCAGGCACTGGATAAATACTAGTAATCTGGTCGATTTTAAAAGCTTAGTTTTGTCAGGGAGGTACCTGACTTAAATAGCAAATTTAAACCCCCTAGCTCTTTTCTTCTTGTGATTTTTTTCCAGAGGCATTTATATAAACCATATAACTCAAATTTTTTCAGAGACCATCAAAATATGTATCTCCACCAAAATCTAATTTTTGAAAAGATCGCAATACTTTCTCTCTAAGATGTGATTTTCATTTGGATAAAAATTATAGATTATGTTAGACTGTAGAGATATTTATTTCTACATACATGGAAATAAAATCTTTAATACATTTATTAAATTTTTAAAATAATCATTGTTATAGTCTAAAAAAGGAACTTAAAATGTAAGTCATACAAATATCTTTAGTTATTCCTTAGAATATCACTCATCTCACTTTGGCAACAAAAATCAAAATTTTTATTTAAAGTTAATATTTTATGTAATATATCTTTGAGTATTAGAGTCAAACAAAAATCTTTAAAACAAAAATAGTTTAAATAGTCAAACTTAATAAACTATATAGAAATAAAAATAATCTTTTCTTTAGTTTTTTTAATACTAGATAAATTGTTTAAGAGACTATTAATTAAAATAAATATTTCTTGATAAACATAAAAAATAAATGAATTTGATTTAAAATAAGGAAAAATTCAAAACGAAAAAAATAATGAGTTGGAAATTCTAACTAGGGTTGCCAAAACGCTCGGAGAGAGTAATTTTTGTGGTATAAGGAATAATAAAGTTTTGCAAATTTATTATATTATTATCGTTATTTTTGTTAATATTCTCTCTCTTGTCATGAAAATGGTTGTTTGAATATTTTCTTCTATGATTCGCAGAAGAATCGTCTAGCTGGTGAGAGTTGGAAAAATTTTTTTGGGTAACTTTAGATTTTGGCCATCTATAGTAAGAATCTTGGCTTACATTTGTGTTTGAAATATAACTACCAATCTCTGAAGTGTTTCTATTGTTTTTATGGTAAGAGAGAGATGGATGAGGACTTGGATTACGCCATCGGGATGAGTTTCGATTTTTATTTCTAGGTGAAGAATTAAAATTTCTATTTCCCTGAAATGTTCTCTCTTGACTAGGTAATCGTGAATGGCTTCTAGATCGACTTTTGCTCCTTGAACGATTATTATTAAAATTAATGTTGTTGTTGTTGTTGTTGTTATTGTTGTTGTTTCTTCCGTAATAGTCGTAAGAATCATGATTATATCGATTGTAGTGATAATTATTTAATGAAGGTCCGTTTGTATAGTTGTACTTCCAACCTTGATAATTTCCTAAAAAAAAAGGAAATATGGATTAAAAGGTTTGGAAATTTATTTTATTTTCTTATTAATGCTGGACTAATGGAGGTGACTAAGACGCCGAATATTTTTTAGATGTTAATACATTTCAAAGAAAAAATAAGCGAGATATGAATTTTAATCGTTAGAGCCGATTTTGTTAACGTAGTTTAAATATCAAATTTGAACATTGTATCTGTTCTTTTTTGAGATGTTTTGTCTGAGAAGTTGCAGTATTTTTAGGCTACAGATACAAGTCTAGATACTTAAAAATTGAGTATCTTCGGCTCCAAAAAAGATACTTTTAAAAAATACTTTCATTTTTTCATATTTGAATTTGGCGTCTTCTGCTATTCTGTTTACGTTTGCTTTTTCTTCCGTTTTTGAATCAAGTTCTTGAGAGACATCCATCTCCCTGCCTAAGATTTTAGACATTCTAAACTTGGCGAAATACGGTGAAGTGGATGTATACTTTAGAAGTAAGACAGACTTTTAAGTTTCCGAAATATTTGGATTTAATTCTTTTACCGTGTAAATACAATAAATTATAATAATAGAAAACAAGCCTATCATCAATAAATCCCCAGTACCATATTATGCCTTTTAGCCCCTACTTTTTAGGTTTTGTATGTCAAAACGAAAAACAAATATTTTCCGAAAAATATATAAAAAAGTATCTTTTGTGAGTCGAGATACCTAAAAATTCATTCTATCTTGTATCTTGTATTTAGATACATAAAATCAAAGTATCTTGTATGTATTGTATTGTATTTAGATACTTTTTTTTGTGTCTTGTCCAATTCTATATTAACAGGCCGGGCCTCCTCATAAAAAAATTTTAATGAAAATATTTTTAAATATCTTGAAACATTTAGAGTTAGAGGAATCTTTTAAAAATAATTTATTTTTATTACAAATTTATGGTTGAAGTTTAAAGGGCTCAGGCTCTGGGGATTTATCCCCCACCCGGCTTCCTGTCTGCGGTTCGGGCTACATAGAGCAATAATATCATTAAAAATTTCCACAAAGATAGCATTCATATATCAAATATAAATTTATTATTTTTAAATTATCTTTCTTCTTAATCTCTTTCCCGTTATACTGAGTAAGTTCCATATCTCTAATGAGGGAATCCTTGACTGAGAGAGTTATAGAAACTGACATTATTTTAAGTTTTTTTCTGTCATTTTTAACTTTTAAACAAGTAGAAAGATAATATGAAAAAGTGACTATAAAAACATTTCTACTTTTGGATGGAAAAAAATATTAAGTACAAACTCGGTTTGGAGATGAATTTTGCAAACAAATAATAATTTGATTGAGTTCAATTCCAGTTGATATAATTGAACCGTTATTTTTACCGTTAACTTGTTTTTAATTAATATATTAATAAATTTTAATAATTTAAAATAGTTACCTCGATGAAAATAATTATTTCTTCTCAAGTAATTGGGAACGGAAATAGTCAAATTATCAGCTACAAAATAATCATCTCCTCCACTGTAAAAAATAAACAATATCTATTATTTAATATAATGGAAAAAGATGGGGAATATCGGACAATTAGGCCTATATTATATAGTATAGAATAATAAATATAAATATAGTTGATTATAACCAACGAGACGGGATAAATGTAGGGAATCAAAAAATATTGCCCTCTATGTCACTCAGAAAAAAGATAAATTAGCTTTAGAAAAATTCCCTAATAATAAATAAATTTTAAAAGAACTTGATGATGCCCGAAAGAATGGGAAAGAGTACACGCAAAGAGTGTTAAGGCAGCGTTAGGGTTGAAGAGGGACACACCAGAATACATATGGAAGTTGGAAACTGGAAGGCTAAGCGTAGACTCCAGAACCTTTCAAAGAAAAATGAAGTATGTAATAAGAATAATGGAGATGGACAACGAGCGATGGCCAAAGATATGTTTGAGGGAAAGCATAAGAGGCATAAGAAATAATAATCCGGGTAGATGGGCAAAGGAAATGAAGAAGGTTCTGGAGAATCTGGGAAGTCCAGGTCTGATCGAGGCTCTGTACCAAAACTCAGTGGAAGATATAAGAAGAGAGGCTGTTCTCGCAGTAGAAAAGAAGATAGAGCAAGAATGGCAGGAGTGTTGGAAAAGAACGGAGGCCTCAAGATATAACAATCTGTATAAAATAATTAAGAAGATTCCAGGAGAAGAGGCCTACATCCGAGATAAATCACTGAGTAAAAGAGATAGGGAAGCCTGGGCAAGAATACGTTGTGGCAACACATATTTCGGAGGAAAGATCTGGAGAAAGGAAAGAAGATGCAGACTGTGTAAGAAGGAAGAAGAGTATCCAGAGCATATTCTGAAATGCCCAGTGTTAATTGGAAGTCTACCCGGGAACCTGAAGGAAGAATTGGAGTCGGGGAAGGAAGATAGGTTAGAGCACTGAAGAAGGGCCCAGAAAAGAAAATCTTAGCTGTATGGAGAATTTGGGAACGCCTCGTAGAGGAAGAAAGAAGAGAAGAAGATAATTCTTAAATAATGTTTTAAAGTTTTTTTTTAATTTTTTGTAAACAACATGTTAAAAATGTAGACCGATGTCCAAAAAAGGACAAGGTGGAATCAATAAATAAATAAAAAAAAAAATAAATAAATAAATAAAAGAACTTGATGAAAAATGGCTAAGGATTCTAATAATGAAATAAATCAAATCCCACTTGTTTTTAATAATTTCACTTCCTAGATCTTTGCAAACAGAAATTGACCTACAAGTCTTATTTCATCCCAGATGATGACTGGGAGGATAAATATACTAAAGAGAAACAGAAACTATCGAATAACTGTGATTAATTACTTATCTCAGCCCTTTTTTAGCATCTATCAATTATATGAGAATGTCTAAATATCGAGTAATTTGTAATATGTCCGATACTCCCAAATTTTTACTTTAATTATTTACTTACTAATTTTTAGCAATTTTATGTTGGAAAAGTTTATATTTAAGATATGCTAGATCGGATCGAAAAGCGTAGGGGCTAGATTTCGATTGCCAGATCCTATCCTTGATTGGTTTTGCCTGTTAATTAAAAGAGATTTAAGTTGTGAATGATTCATGTAATTTGATTCTAATTACTTGAAAATATTCATTTAAATTTTCTTGTGGATATATATTTCTTGGATTCCTATTATTCCTCCTTTTATTGTTTTGTCTTCTAAATCTTTTTCGCCCTTGATTTCTGTTTTGATTTTGATTAGTATTATTAATCTGTTGAAAAAATAAAATTATTATATTAGTTAGAGAGTAGTATTATAGACGAAGAGCATATATTCCCATTCGTTTAAAATACCCTGGTTTTGTAGATACATGAACCTCACTCATACTTATGGGTGAATTTCAAAAATCATATGCCCACCACCCTTTGATATGTTTTAATAAAAGCGGAATGGTAAAAAAACAAAGAGAACTAGGGGATTAGTCTATAATAATTATTTCAATGAAGAATAGAAATGGCTATGGTGATGATTGACTAAGGAGCTCGATGAGGAAAGGCAGCCAGCATAAATAAAAATTTATATTATTTCATCGACGTTTCGGGAGCGCATCGCTCCCATCTTCAGGACGAAATAATTGTCGCAATAGAGATGGAGAACAATATAATGTATTCACAACAAATATTCACAAAATGTATGTTGTGCATATTATTTAACAAAATTTTAACAATTGTATGATATATTATATAGGCTGTTCAGGTGAGTAACAGTCTCAAACGCCGACCAAGATAGATTGCAATCTCGTTTGAGACTGTTACTCACCTGGCCTATATAATATATCATACAATTGTTAAAATTGTTAAATAATAAGCACAATACATTTATTAACAGTTATTTCGTCCTGAAGATGGGAGCGATGCGCTCTCGAAACGTCGATGAAATAATATAAGTTTTTATTTATGCTGGCTGCCTTTCCTCATTGAGCTCCTTAGTCAATAATTATTTCATTTGAAAGAAGTGATATTGTTCCTTTAATATACTGGTAAATCTAGTTTCAGCAAAGGTCGTTGGCTTTATTTTAATTTGGGGAATGAATGAATTAAAATAAAAATTTAGCAAAATCTATTAATGGATTCTATTTGAATAAGCTAAGAAGAAGAAACCATTCCATCTTACATACTAAATGTTCATTGTACTACTATAAAACCGAAGAATTCAAAAGTTATAACATAGAATCATATTTTTTTCAATTATCCTCCAGCGGCATTATTTATTTTGAAAAACCCAGCTTCAGATCCTATTCGTGCGTCAAAATAACCTACATATATTTTAACCATTCATTAAAATTATTGAGAACAATTCATTTTTATACAAACCTCATTATTGTTTTTTGGGTTAAAATTATTATTAGTAGGTTGGGTTTTATGATTTATTATCTCATCTAAAAAAAAAAAATGTATTATTAGTATAAAAATATGATTAAAGCATTTATAGAAATAATATTTACCTAAACTCATTGACATTTTTTGTTTAGTTGTAAGAGTCATTTTTGTTTTTTTAATAGTTGAGATCAAAAATTAGGAAACTTGATGTTTGTCGAAGTTAAATAATTACTTTTTAAACTTGCATGAATCATTTAATAATCAATCTTATTTAATATTAGTAATACAGATGCAAAAAATAATAAAATTTCATTAAGTGACTAGAATTGAAATGGTTTTGAATTATAAGAATAATTTTTAAGTAGACATTTATCAGAAGATAAATGTTTGGTTATAGAAGTTGCTAGGGAATAAACGGAAGGGACATCACGTAGTGAAAAAAATGGAGTGTTTAAAAATCGGTTTAGAACGGCTGCTTACAGCGCCTCTTAACGGCAGCGCCAGTGAAACATGAAAGGCTTTTCTCCCGAATGAATAAAATACCCTGAATAAAACTATATCGTATCTATATGGTTTCTCACCCAAATGAATAAAATTGTTAAGTGAATGGTTTTTCTCCAATTTAAATAAAAAGCATAAAGTTACAAGTTAACATATATATTTATTAAAATTAAAAAAAAAAATATACAATAGATTTAATACTATTATTAAAATAAATATAACAAAAGCATATAAAATATTTCTTTTTTTTCCAGTCAACTTCTAATAAAAAGCATAAAGTTTCAAATTAACATAACATATATATTCATTAAAATTAAAAATGACTAAAGTAAACATTATTGTTGTTCATAAAAAAATTCGAAAAAAATATACAATATATTTATAATTATAGGATAATTATTATTAATTTTGGAATTGTTCAATTTTGAAATGCTCGGAGCAAGTAATGAGTATGAATATTTGTTGATTTGTTAAAGAAATCAGGATTATTTACTGTATAATTTGTATCCATGAATCTCGAAGCTGTATGTTCAGTGGAAAACAAAACATTTTTATATTTTTCGTTCCTGGATATCTGGAGCTCGGCACACATCTTTTCCTCTCCGGTTACATGCTGTACGAACAAATATATATTTATATTTTTTGAAATGCCAAAACAAATAAATTGAGCTAAAAAACCAACCTGATTTTGTATATTTGAAGAAATTCAATCGTTGACAATTTTGATCAGTAAACACATTGACTTTGTTTCATATGCTTGAAATGACAGTTATTCACTGGTTTTTTGAAAATAACCGTAATGCATGGATGGACCAATGGGAACAAAATGTGTCTCCTGCGCATGCGCCAGCAATCAACTCAGGCGATACTAGCACCATCATACGCCAGCGCCAGTTATATTCATTCTGAACATAGGAACTATATCTCAAAACGCACACCAAATCGCTCCATTGACTTGTCCCCCTGGAAGTTGCCAACAGAAATATCACTAAAAGAATTAATTTTTGAATATATCAATTTTAGTGATAGTTAATATATTATGAGAAAGATTATATAAAGAAGTAAAAAAATAAGGTATTATTATATAAAAGGGATCCAAAATTAAGAAATATCTCTAGGGATGAAATTTTTTCCCTGAATTCATTTAAGGAGGCAAAATTCAAACTAATATTCAAATGTATGTTCAATATAATAATAATCTGCTACAATCAGATTATTGAAAATTAAAGGTAATCACTTTAGGGTGTAGTAAATTCCTCTTTTGAACTTAATTCCACCCAATGGAGCATATGCCCGAAACACAACATAGCTATGCGATCAAGGGCGGATACAGGGGGGGGTAAAGGGGGTAATTACCCCCGCCCCCGAGATTCGAAAAAAATACCTTTTTTTCGCAAAAAAATTTATTTTTAATGTAAAATTTTTAAAATTAATACTTAAAAATTTGATGTGTATTTATATTCTGGCAAACAAGTACAGAATGCGCTTTTAAATTACCGAAATTAAAAAAAAATAGTGTGCTGTGCGACGAGTCACACCAGATTACCCCCCCCCCCCCGAGAAACACCTCTGGATCCGCCCTTGTATGCGATCAAGTAGAACTTGTCAATATTATTATTTCTTTGTATCTGGTGAATGAAATAACTGAGGCGTAACTACCCACACAGCACAAAATATTGCAGCAATGTTGCAGAAATATTGCGAATCTTGCATAAATTGCCAATTAATATTGCAGATATATTGCATCAATATTGCAAATCTTGCAAAATATTGGCAACATTGCTATAATATTGCAGCGGTAATATTCCAAGCTAGAAGAAATTAATACGCCAGCCCCCCTCCCCCCTCACATGAGGTATAAAAAAACAGTTAAGAATAAAAAAAAAAAGTGAAGGAGCTGGATTTGAACTCGCTAAGCTTGGATACGTGAGAATGGAAAAAAAATATAGACGGATTAACCGCTTGCCCCACACTTTATTTATTTGACTAATGGACAAATAAGCCATATAAGAAGCATGAAATAAAAGAAATATTAAAAAAATTTTAATATTCTACTGCCGGGTTGCAAGAACGTATTTAACGGCTCGTTAAACGCTTTTTGTCGTTTAAACCTTCCGCTAAATAATTTTGGGTTGCAAGAACGTATTTAAAGGTGATTGGTTCGTAAAAACTGTCTATAAACTAAATGCTGAAATTCGGACCTTAAAACTATAAAGTATCCACTAACCTGATTTGTTTCATTGAAATAAATAAGAATTTAGTGACTATATTATCACGCGAGAGAGGTAAGATAGAAATACATTAATTTAATTGAGTTTTCTTTTAGTTTCTGAAACGTTTTAAGCGATATTATTAACTATTATAGATATTCATCTGACGAAGAGAAAAGTGAGGTTATAGTATATTCCCAGTTTCTTTATAATTTAACATCTGACAGCCAGATCTACCAACGTATTTATTATTTTTATTTTACGATATTTAAATATTTAAACATTTTTTTGTTTTGTAACCTAATATTAACAATTAAAATTTAAAGAATACAAATATAATTCCTATTTTTATTTCTTTTATAATTTTGGTACTATTATAAATTATACAATTTGACAATGCGCCCTTGCGGTCAACTGGGCCAACTACATTGAAAGCTGTCATTTTCGCGGGCCCAATCGTTTTGCATCTATCTATATATCTTAACAGTAGGGAATAGTTAACGGTTCCTTTAAAGCTGCTTTAGCAACAGCCTATAATTTTAAAGCCCAAAGCGATGTTTACTAACAGACTTTTAAATGTTTACAGAACTGTTTTCTTGCAACCCGGCATACATATGATATATCATTTTTCTTTACTTTTTATGCTGATTAATAATTTATAATCAAAATATCAGTAACATACATATTTTTCAAATAATTCAATGGGCAAACTTCAGATTGTTTATGCCTTGATGTAATTAAACCAAAAACTCTATCTAACATATGATACATGTCATTAATTCTTGAATTCCCCCTGATTCCAGAGAACTAAAGCCCTTTTAATTATATGATCTAATTTAGGAGATATTGACGATCAAAGTTAAGTCTATTTTCGACCTTAATGACATCAACACTCAATTTTCTATATTATCGAAAAACCTTATTTAGCATTCTCTAATTAAAACCAAATTTTTACCAGAGGTTTATAATTAAAAAATGAGTTTTTTTCTAAAGTTTCATTGAGATTGGTAAAGAAATAAATAAAATATTGACTATTTTGTAAATTGAGTTTTAGAATTTGGGATCTCGGTTGCAAGCCTGGACCCGGTTCATAGAGCGCTCTCTTTACCCATCCGGGATCCCGAATTCTAAAACTCGATTTACAAAATAGTCAATATTTTATTTATTTCTTTACTGATCTTAATGAAACTTGAGAAGAATACTCATTTTTTAATTATAAATCTCTGGTAAAAATTTGGTTTTAATCAGACAATGCCAAATAAGCTTTTGCGATAATATAGAATTGAGTGTGTTGATGTAAATAAGCTTAACTTTGATCGCCAATAACTCCCAAATTAGATCATATAATTAAAAGGGCTTTAATTCTCTGGAATCAGGGGGAATTCAAGAATTAATTACATGTATCATATGTTAGATAGAGTTTTTGGTTTAATTACTTCAAGGCATAAACAATCTGACGTTTGCCCATTGAATTATTTGAAAACTATGCATACAATTGAAGTTTTAATTATAAATTATTAATCCGCATAAAAAGTAATGAAAAATGATATATCATATGTGCAATATTAATATTCTTTTAATACTTCTTTTATTTCATGTTTCTTATATGGCTTATTTGTCCATTAGTCAAATAGATAAATTGTGGCGCAAGCGGTTAATCCGTCGTCAAGCAATCTATATTTTTTTCCATTCTCACGTAACCAAACTTCGCGAGTTCAAATCCACCTCCTGCACTTTTTTTTTTAAATCATATTATCAATTTCCTTTTATTTTTAATGCTAACTCATAATTTCATTTATCTGTCATTATAACGAGAGAAAGGATTTGTGGAATATAAATTTTGGTAACGCTATGTTTAGGGAATTTTGACAAATTTTTAAATAACTTTTTTTTATCTATACTATTGAATATATATAAACGACGAATGTGTGTGTGTTACACTCAGTTCTCAGCAGCCATTAGGCGTAGAGACATGAGAGATGGTTCATTTTGATCCTTGAGGGGTGATGCAGTCTGCCGCAGGCGGGCCCGAGCCAGCTGACGGGGGGTCCAAGGGGGCGTAGCCCCCTGGCAAGCCGCGAAGCTCGCCGAAGGCGGGTGGCGCGGCAGCCGGAGCAGCCGCTAGGCGGCTGGTTTATATATATATATCATTAATGAGGAACTTTGCTAAAAAAAAAAAGGTTAGGAAACACTGGATTATGAGGGGGGGGGGTGGAGGGCGCAAGTTAGACACTTGCCACAGGCACTTCATACCCTTGTTATGGCCCTGGCTGGAGGCTACGACTTCTGATATGATCCACCAGCAAAATATAGTCACAAAATATGTTAAATTATTCATTTTGTTAATCAATAAATTATAATGAAGGGTCTAACCCCGCTACTGGAGAAAAATTCAAATCAAATTGAGTATAAATGAGTTTTTTAATAAATTAAACCCAAAACTACCTAAAAAAAAAAACAATCAATCTAACCTTGACTAGCAAAGCCTATCTTCCCTATTAAATTGTAATAAATATTTTAAACATTTTGCGCCATTCGACTTTTTGAGGAGTTTTATTGACACACTTTAGCCCTGAGGATGGCCTCAAATCTGACCGAAAAGTCGACTTTAAGTGCCTAATAAACAAAATAACATTCGCTCTTTTTTTATTCCTTACTTAAAAAAACAATAGTTGATATTATAATAAGTATAGCAATTTCAGAGACAAATTATTTAAAATTTATTATTAAGCTTCTATTTAATTATATAATTTTAATATAAAGTTTAATTCGATTTTGATGAGTTTCAATAAATGACTATTTTTATAAAATAAAAAAATGATTTTACAAAAATGTTTTAGATTAATAATTTTTTTCTTTATTTCTAACAAATAATACTTTAAATGAATAAGTATGAAATGAAATTTTATTATAATTAATGTATTAATAATTTTTTTTTTATTTAACTGAGATAAAAAAATGTGCAATCTTTTTTAATAATGTTAAAAAAAGCTAATTTGAATGTAAGAATGTAGCAAAAAATAATTTAGCAATGTCCTCGGTCTTCAACTCGTTTTCTTGGTGCAGCTCTCATTATATTATCCACACGAAGTATCATTTCAGCGGCTTCTACAGCTGATAAAAGTACTTGTCGTTTGACAACATAAGATTCGGTAATTCCTGTTCTCTTCATGCAATCTACTTTTCCTTCTTCCATATCTAAAAATAAAATGTTTGATTAATTTCAGTCATGCCAGTGAAAATTTTAAAATGGTCTTGACCAAAAAGGCATTAATTGGTCAATATGCCTTATTTAACATGGATACAGCTTATAATTTCACACTTTTTTCTCATTCACACTCACACTCACACACACATTCACACAGTCTTTTCGGCAACTTAGGCCATTTATGACTTTAGACGATAACCGTTGTAATTAATATATATATTGTGGGTTCAGGCATTTCTATTTAAGCCCTCTGGTATCCAAATGGCTTAAATAAAATCATCGGACTGCCTGGGTTCGAACGCGCGACGTTTGGTATAGGAGGAGGTAAAAAGTTAATCACAGAAAGCAGTGAAGGGGAATGAAATGAGACTTTTTCCTCTCTTTCTCTCTCTACCAATACCACACTTTACTGCAAATATTTCGGTCATTATACTGAGAGATTTTATCAGAGCTGGTCATCATACAGAGAGAGCTTGCTTCGCTTCGGCTCCAGATCTAATCAGTGAATATTAGCTTACAAGGGGAGTGCATAGCCTTGATAACACCGATTTGAACGAAAATTTTTTTTATGTGTAGTACTTGATGAAAAACGAATTCTGTTAAAGCAAGAGAACGCGCTTCTCAACGGTTCGTCTAAAAAAAAATGTTAAAGATTTTACCTGCATGCCTTAAGCCGTTGCTAACAATAACATTTACAAAAGTCGCGATGGCTAGATCGGTAGAACGCATTCTTTGTAAACAAAAATCCCGAGTTCGAAATTCGCCTTGTGCAACTATTTTTTTTTTGTGTAATTTATTTTTATTTTTTTGTTTCAGAATATTTTTTAATATTAATAAATAAATAAAAAGTTTTTTTTAATTATTGGCATTTAATTTTCAACATGTTCCATATATTTAAAGAAAATTCGAATGCTTTCTGTCAAAATAAAAATATAATATAAGGAAATATTTAATATTATACTAGAAATATATTACTATTTATTGAACACATAAAAAAAAATTTATTCCTGTAGACGTTTTGAAAAAGCCCTGTGCTTACAAAAATGCTGCATTTAATAGATGTACAATTTATGTTTTCATTGCTTTTATGATCAATATCACCCAGCATCTTGCAAAGGCACTACAGATTCCGCTAATTAATATTTAAATTTTTTAATATGTAACGTTTGTTGTCAGAGTCTGTATGCTATACATATTTCTTTGATTTATTTTCGCTCTTTATATTTTTTGACCTTTATGTATTATTTACAATTAATGCTAATATGTTAATTGTAAATTTATTTATGTGTTCAATAAATAATAATATATTTCTAGTATAATATTAAATATTTCCTTATATTATATTTTTATTTTGACAGAAAGCATTCGAATTTTCTTTAAATATATGGAACATGTTGAAAATTAAATGCCAATAATTAAAAAAAACTTTTTATTTATTTATTAATATTAAAAAATATTCTGAAACAAAAAAAATAAAAATAAATTACACAAAAAAAAAAAATAGTTGCACAAGGCGAATTTCGAACTCGGGATTTTTGTTTACAAAGAATGCGCTCTACCGATCTAGCCATCGCGACTTTTGTAAATGTTATTGTTAGCAACGGCTTAAGGCATGCAGGTAAAATCTTTAACATTTTTTTTTAGACGAACCGTTGAGAAGCGCGTTCTCTTGGTTTAACAGAATTCGTTTTTCATCAAGTACTACACATAAAAAAATTTTCGTTCAAATCGGTGTTATCAAGGCTATGCACTTCCCTTGTTAGTTCTAACTCTAGGATGGCCACACCAGTCCTGGATTTTATGATAGAATGTGTTAAATTTATCAGGAATATTAACGTTATCACTGCGCTTAAGATTCAGGAAAGGAGAATTATTGTGGTATCTTCAAAAACACTCTGTCTTGAAAAAGTGTGAAGATAATAGAATAATTCGCCCATTTCTTATAAATTTGACAAATTTTTTCAATATCTCTCCAAAGTTTCGGACCAAAATAATTGCAATCAATTAAGGTATTGAGTGAAAGAGTAAAAAAGTAATTTATATTCTTCTTGGTTAGTTTCTGTTAAAATTTTCTATACATTTATTATCTTCATATAAAGGGGCTTCAGGAGGTCACATTGGATCTTTAGTCCGAAACTACTGAGGCATTTTAAAGTATTTTTTTATGAGTTTTTTTTAATGATTTAAATTCGTCAGCATTTTACATAATAGAATACTTTTTTTTTAATTAGGATTTGTTAAAAAATATTTTTTTTTATAATTATAGAAAATGCAAAAAAAAACTCTATTATGAAAATTGTATTTTTTTTTTTTTTTTTATCTAAAAATCATTAATATCCCACCAATAATAATTAAATAAAGAGGGGACCAAGTCAAAAATAAATTTATTTATTTAAAAATTAACGGCCAAATAGTTCAGCACTCTTGCAAAAGATGACAGCCTAGTCTAACAGCCGGCAAGCATTATTATATCACTTATATGCCTATATTTATATATTTTTAATGCTGTCAACGAAAATCAAACAAATACATGAATTTAAATATAGCCCTGCCATCTGTTGGCAAATTTTCGTAATAGGAGGGCTTTTTGGTTAAATTTTTAAGACCCCTAATGCCATCTTATCGGCAAAAAGATGCGAACAGCTTGCCTCCTGGACCGCCTTAATATAATAAATGATGCTAGAAATAAATAGAGGTAATAAATTTTGAACTTTACGGGTTTGTTGGTGTCCGATAGGATGTGGTCTTTCTTTCTATACGAGTATATAACATATTTAGAAATTTGAATCATGTTACTTACTTAAGCCCATAGTAGTTTTGCCTTGATTATGCACGGCACGAAGTTCACTTATAAGTTGGGCAGAATCATATCCAGCATTGTCAGCTATGATTGTAGGGAGCATAGAGAGAGCCTTGGCAAAAGATTCCATAGCTACAGCTTCTTTGCCTGGAGTTTTTGCTGCCTGGTCACTTACAGCACAGGCCATAAGCATTTCGCTGCAACCTAAAATTCATAAGAATGATGATTATTTATTAATTACTATTAGTAAAATAATTTTTTAGTTTTAAACATTATATTTTCATTTATTAAATACCAAAATTGTTCACTTATTTACTAACCTCCGCCATAAACAATACTTGTTTCTCGAACAGTAGATGCCAAAACGCAAAGAGCATCATGGAGTGATCTTTCTGCTTCATCTAAAATTTGTTGTGTTGCTCCCCGAATAACGATGGTGCAAGCTTCACCAAGAGGCACGCCTCCAAAACGAAGAAGGGTGTCTTCTCCAATCATAATCTAAAATACGAGAATTTGAATTTGAAATATTTTCCAGATACAGTGGGCACCATTAATAAGTGACCCACATGAATAATCTGATCTGATTATTTCATATAAGATGCAAATCTTTGTTGGAGTTTTTTATTCTAAATCTCGACATCGAATTTTTGACATGATCGCAATACTTTCTCTCTCTATATATTTCATATATAGGGTAAGAGAAAGTAAAAAGGTAAAAAAAAATTTGGGACCAACAAATAGGATAGGTAGATTTTTTAGAAAATCAAAGTACTCTAACTTGAAGACCAGGTAATATTATATATAAAGTAAGAAAAAATAAATTACTTGTTCAATAACGTCACAGTGTCCTAATTTAACCATTTCTGGATGATCAAATGTTGAGACAATCTCTCCTCCTGTAACTAGTGCTAATCTCTCGATTCCATCAAAATCGGCATGTTCAATTGCCATAACTCCGGCATCAGCAAATAATTGTTCAGGGTAATTATAAATAAGTTGTCTATTAATAAATACATTAACATTGTGCTTCAAAATTTTTGCCACTTTGTCTTTCATTTTTTCCTTCTCAGCCATTTCTAAGTCAGCAATTTTAGCCAAAGAATCAACCCTAATTCTTGAACCAAAAACTTTAATTTTATCAGTATCCATAGGGGTATTGGCAATCAAGATCTTTGCATTTTCTACTCTCTTAGGTTGATGAAGACCAACTTTCTTATCTAGCAAGAATCCTAAAAAATGGGAATATAAAATTAAATAATTGAGAAACATAA
Source organism: Euborellia annulipes (assembly GCA_023213315.1). NCBI lineage: Eukaryota > Metazoa > Arthropoda > Insecta > Dermaptera > Anisolabididae > Euborellia > Euborellia annulipes. The sequence goes on from JAKCPI010031693.1 coordinate 83,035, forward strand.
AATATATGATTGAATAGTTTTGATTAATTTACCTTCATCCAAGAATGAATCATCCAGAGTACCTCCAGTTTTCTTTATAATTTGTATCGCTGAAAGATTTCCTGATCCTTTTAATCTTTTAACTGCATCGACAGCTAATTTGGCAAAAAATTCTTTATGCTGAGAAAGAATTTTGGAACTAAGTGTAGTTCTTGCAATATTCATCAAATCTTCATGAAATGCGGCTTCATCTTTACTATTATCTTGCGAAGATTTTGTAAGAGCTTCTCTTGCTACTTGAGTTGCTTTTCTCCAGCCGGCAATAATAATTTGAGGGTGAATTTTTTTCTCAATAAGTATTTCGGCTTCTCTTAATAATTCAGCAGCTAAAAAAATTTATAAATAAATAAAATTTTTCAATTAAAATTATGGTACATAAAACGAATTTGTAGACCGAATATAAACAGAAATACGACCGGTCAAATTTAGATAAATTTTCTCGAAAAGTAAAATTCTGTCTAAATTTGATCGGCCATATCTCGGTTTATATTGGGTCTACAAATTCGTTTTATGTAGTAAACTAGCAAATTTAATGCTCTATAACTTTGTATAGGACTAGGGTAAACAAAATATGCTTAATATTTCTTGAGTGTGGAAGTCGCTGTGATTAATATCTTAAAAGAATGGCAGGAGGTAGCAGCCAGGAAGGGGCGTTTCCAAAACAATGAAACTCCCAGATATTCGCGACGTTTCGGTCCAAATTTATTTGACCATCATCAGGCAATCAGGGGTTGTCATATGTAAATTTGTATAAATATATTTAATCATATGTTGCTTCGGACTTGTTAATGACATTAAAATTTTGCTCATCTGCAATCGAAGGCTTAGATATGTGAGGAAGTAATGAGAAGTAATTTGGACCGAAATGTCGCGAATATCTGGGAGTTTCATTGTTTTGGAGACGCCCCTTCCTGGCTGCTACCTCCTGCCATTCTTTTAAGAAATAAAAAAAAAAAAAAAAAAAAAAAAATGCTTAATTTACGAAATTTATGCGAAAAACTGAAAAAAGTTAAAATTTTTAAGGTTTTTTCCTCTCCTACCTCCTCCAAATTAAGGCAGGGTACCTCAAAACGTGTATACCCGTCAAAATCTCGACATCGAATTTTTGAAATGAATCCACTACTTTCCCTCTCTATATATTAACATATATGGAGGTAAGATAAAGTAAAAATGTATAGGCGGTTGGGGCGAAAATAACAACTTTTCATATATAATAGTTAGTATTTTAAGATCTTCAGTGAACATACAAAACTTTTTTTTGAAATTTCAACGAAGTTGTTCAGAAAGTGACAGACAGACATTAGCGAAGTACGTATATATAAGATATAGATATTATTTTATATATTAATATATTTAGATATAAATGTGATGAGAATTTACCAAATACAGTAACTGATGTTGTTCCATCACCAACTTCAGCATCTTGGACTCTGGAAATATCAACTAAAATTTTCGCTGCTGGGTTATCAACACCCACGGATTTCAGTATAGTCGCACCATCATTGGTAATTTCAACCTGACCTTCATTTCGTCCAGTTGAAATTAAAATTTTATCCATTCCTTTAGGGCCCAGGGTGCTTTTAACAAGATCTCCAATTGCAATAGCCCCAATAAAACTGTTCAATCGAGCTGTTTCAGCTTTATCTTCTTCTGCTTCATGTTTTAAAATTCTCACCGGATTAAGGGACACCTGAAAATTAAATTTAAAATTAGATTAACAAGACTGCTTGAAATTAAAAATTTTATTAATCTAATAAAAATTTAACATATAAATATTAGTTTTAATAAATAAAATGCCATTTTTAATAATTATTGTTAAAAAAATATCATAACCAAAAAAACAAAGCGTGGAGTCAAACAAAAGAAAAGATATAGAGAAGAAATATATGAAAAGTTTTACCATTATTAATGTTTAAATGCTTTATAGTATTAATAAGAAATAATCGAGAGACTATGATCAAATTAAACTGGTCTAATTAAATAAAAAAGGTTGAATCAAATTTTGTAAAAAAAATTGAATTAATAATGGAATGAATCAAGATGAGAAGAAAGCATAGTGGTGGAGAATAGAAGAAGCAACTTAAGTTTTTTTTAGATGAGTGACAATTCTAGAATAGGGACCGTGCGTGAAATATAGAGGCAGCACTATTGCCGAAGTAAGCGCTCTCTAGTTCTTTTGCCAAAGATAGTGAAATCAAAATATTCAGTGAAAACCAGATTAAATACTTTAACGAGAAAGTAAAAAGTGGAAAAATTAATAAAATACGGATCAAGCAGTACGCAAATTATTTACAGACGAGTAAATTACAAGGTTATTTACGCGTAAATTACTTCCTTGTAAATAACTAGGTCGTCGTTTTTAATTAAAATTTACTTACAAATAGGTACTCAAATTTGGCCAAAAAATATTTTATTTAATTAATTGTTTAATTTTGTACAGTTTATATACTCGTAGATATATTTTGAAATATTTTATTTAGAATAGGCCAAATATAAAATTTTATAAAAATCAGTGTCATTGGGGGGGGGGGGAGAAGGCAAATGCCCCCGTCCCCCCAAATGACACCACCATTCCAAGTTCCTTATCAGAAACCTAAAAAAATAAAAGCAAACTGAATTCGATTACCTGATTTTAATTAATTAAGGAAAATAATAAATATACTTACAGAGTTGGGTTTTGTACATGATTTTGCAGTTTTATACAAAAATCGCGGATAAAACTGTATAAAACATATAATATGATAATATGTATAAAACTGGGATGCGTATGCGCAAACCCGACGAGAAAAGAAATTCAAAAAAAAAAAAAATCATTTATGACTAGAATGAGTCCTATTTTTTAAATGCTTTTATTATTATTTATATATAAAAACAAATTTTCAAAAATGCCAGTTGGCAAATGATTGACAGATCTAAATTAAACTTAATAAAAGACTGATTTGAGTTTTGCTGTGGTTTGTTTGCAAAAATTTTAACTTTTTGACCCCAGAAAGAATGGCCTAAGCGTTTTTGTTAATGATAACAACTATAAAAGTCTAAATACAATTCAATTGAGATTGTCACAGATGTAACAACCTTTATAATCTTAGCTAAATTGTACCTGAAAGCCACAGAATGAGTGGCCGAAACGTTGTAATTGTTACCAGGGAACAGGGCCGTAACGAGGGCGTGGCAAAACAGGCGCCCGCCACGGGCGCAACTGGGCTGGGGCGCGAAACAAAGGGGACCGACCTAGTTGTGAGCTGCACGAGGTTTTTATTATTTTGAGAATTAAATTTTATTTTGAATATAAAATTTTAAAAATTAATACGCCAGCCCCCCCCCCTCTCCCCCTCACATAAGGTATGAAAAACAGTTAAGAATAAAAAAAAAAAGTGCAGGAGGTGGATTTGAACTCGCGAAGTTTGGTTACGAGAGAATAGAAAAAAATTGGATGAATTAACCACTTGAGCCACGCTTTATCTAATTAATTTAGAGTAAAATAAGCCATATGAGAAACATGAAATAAAAGAAGTATTAAAAAAATTTTAATATTACACATATGATATATCATTTTTCATTACTTTTTATGCTGATTAATAATTTATAGTCAAAATTCATTTGGCATGGATAGTTTTCAAATAATTCAATAGGCAAACGTCAGATTGTTTATGCCTTTATGTAATTAAACCAAAAACTATATCTAACATATGATACATGTAATTAATTCTTGAATTCCCCCTGATTTCAGAGAACTAAAGCCCTTTTAATTATATGATCTAATTTAGGAGATATTGACGATCAAAGTTAAGTCTATTTTCGACCTTAATGACATCAACACTCAATTTTCTATATTATCGAAAAAGCTTATTTAGCATTCTCTAATTAAAACCAAATTTTTACCAGAGGTTTATAATTAAAAAATGAGTTTTTTTCTAAAGTTTCATTGAGATTGGTAAAGAAATAAATAAAATATTGACTATTTTGTAAATTGAGTTTTAGAATTTGGGATCTCGGTTGCAAGCCTAGACCCGCTTCATAGACGGCTCTCTTTACCCATCCGGGATCCCGAATTCTAAAACTCAATTTACAAAATAGTCAATATTTTATTTATTTCTTTACCGATCTTAATGAAACTTGAGAAAAATACTCATTTTTTAATTATAAATCTCTGGTAAAAATTTGGTTTTAATCAGACAATGCTAAATAAGTTTTTTCGAAAATATATAGAATTGAGTGTTGATGTCATTAAAGTCGAAAATAAGCTTAACTTTGATCGCCAATAACTCCCAAATTAGATCATATAATTAAAAGGGCTTTAGTTCTCTAGAATCAGGGGGAATTCAAGAATTAATTACATGTATCATATGTTAGATATAGTTTTTGGTTTAATTACATAAAGGCATAAACAATCTGACGTTTGTCCTTTGAATTATTTGAAAACTATGAGTGCTTTTGAAATTTTAATTATAAATTATTAATCCTCATAAAATGTAATGAAAAATGATATATCATATGTGCAATATTAACATTTTTTTAATACTTCTTTTATTTTATGTTTCTTATATGGCTTATATTTCCATTTAATTAATAAGTTAAATTTGGCTCAGGCGGTTAATTCGTCCTAATTTTTTTCCATTCTCTCGTAACCAAGCTTCGCGAGTTCAAATCCACCTCCTGCACTTTTTTTTTAAAATCATATTATCAATTTCCTTTTATTTTAATGCTAACTTATAATTTCATTTATCTGTCATTATAACGAGAGAAAGGATTTGTGGAATATAAATTTTGGCAATCCTATGTTTAGGGAATTTTGACAAATTTTTAAATAATTTTTTTTACTTTCTAGTATAGAGAAAGTATTGTAATCGTAAAAAAATTCGACTTCGAGATTTTGATGTTTCTCCACGTTTTAGACCTCCCTGAGTCCAAAAATACCATTTTGGGCATTATGTCTGTGTGTGTGTGTGAATACGATTGCTTAAAAACCAAAGCAGCCAGATCGATGAAATTTGGTATATGCTCCTTACACTAAAATTGTAGATTTCTATCAACTTTTGGAGTAAATACGTCACCTGTAAGTAGTACTTTACCTAATAAGTTTTTTCAAAAATTTTGAAATTTTTAATTTCTTTGTTATATTATGATAAAATACTCAATTTTAAAAAGTTTTTATTCTTTCACATTTTTTCGAAAACTTAATAGTTTTTGAAATAATCACAGAAAGAAAAAGACATTTTTCGTTAATTTTGATAAAAAATCAAAACAAAATCATAGAATGTCCCCACTACATAATTCAACGCAATTCTCTACTAAACCAAATCCAACCCCATTTCCGAGATCCACCACAATTCATCGATATCCTCCAGAAAACCAATGAAAATATCATCAAGCCCGTTATAGACTATATTAGAACATGCCAGATAAAGCTATAACTGTCCATCATTCCACGTCAGCATCCCATTATCTTACACTATTGATATGATGTTATTTTATCTTGTTCCTGTACTATGTTCTTTTATTATGTTATTCTATTTTGTTCTTTTATAATGTTATTTTACTATGTTTTTTTTATTATGTTCTTTTACTTTGTACTTTTATTGTTATTTTACTATGTTCTTTTATAATGTTGTTTTACTAGTTTACCTCTTTTTAAGTATTATGTAATTGTATACTTTTACCCAATGGCCTACGGCTGGAAGGGGCAAATAAATAAAAAAAAAAAAAAAAATCATACAGGTGTCATAAAAAAAGAGTAAATATAAACAAATGACGTAATTCTAAAAGAATATACGAGAAAGTCTCGGGCAAGTCATTCCCCATATTTTTTTTATTTATGTTGGCATGAAGGGCACAATTTTATCCAATTACGCTGGCTGGATTTGGAGAACGAATCTGGAGGAGCAAATGAGCAGGGTATTATCACAGATTAATGATATATCATTAATGAGGAACTTGGCCAAAAAAATGGTTAGGAAACACTGGATTATGGGGGGGGGGGGGGGAAGGGCGCAAGTTAGACACTTGCCACAGGCGCTTCATACCCTTGTTACGGCACTGCCAGGGAATTTCAATTCTTACAAATAAACCACAGTTAAACCGAAAATCAATTTCTTTTACTAATGATAAAAACTGTGAAAGCCTAAACTTCAAAATTCTAAAATTTACCTTTTTAAATAATTTTTATAAAGTTTTTTTCTAAAAAAATATAAATATATAATAATTGGGTCTTAGAGAATAAATGAGTAAGACTGAACGCACGCCAATTGAGCAAAAACGTTTTCGATCAAAATGTTTTGCCCAAGAGGAAAACGTTTTGCTCGATGCCAACGCACACCGATCGAGCAAAAACGATTTCGGACAAAGCATTTTGTTCGATGATGTCGGATCATGACCAATTGTGTTTTGTCTCTTCGTATGCGTTGACCCATAGAAAAGCATTGAAAAAAGTTTCAGGCAAAAACGTTTTGTTCGAGAAAGATTTTGCTCGATCGGTGTGCGTTCATTCTAAATATAAGAAAATATTTTTATGTATATATACAATGCATTTATTTATTATGTTACAATTATTAAACACTTCACAATTAGTCTAATACAGGTGTTGTCTAAAGTTTGTGTATGCAATACATTCTTTTAATACATTAGGCATGAACAAAACATAAACAAGATTCAGTATATTCATACTTATTATTTTGAGATTTAATAATACTTTTTTGGATGATTCTATAGAATTGAAGAGAGCAAGTAGCGGTGCAGCAAATAAAGAGAGCCTTTGGATGCCAAATGCAGAGACGTTTCGGACAAAATTTTATTTGTTCATCCTCAGTCCTTGTTGGCTTTTAACAGGCTTATACTGAGGATGGACGAATAAAATTTTGAGCAAAACGCCTCCCTTTCGGCATTTGGCATCTAAAGGCTCTCTTTATTTGCTGCACCTGTACTTGCTCTCTTCCATTTCATAACATTAACAGCAACTTCTCTTCAACTTAGATAATTTTATATTCAAAAATAAGATGCTTTCCAAATGTTTTAATTCAAATTTTGTTTTTGCTTTATTAACCATATAAAAATGCATCTTGAAAGAACAAATTAAGATAAAATTAAAAGCAGTAGTGTAGTTTTTTCTTCTTTTTCTATTATAGAAACCAAAACAAATATCACTTTTGAATATTTTAAAGCCTTGAGGTAATAGATTTGCCACACCTGTCAGATTCCACTTTTCGGGCCATATAGAGTCTATATTCTAAAATTAATTTTCCTTATGTTATACTCGGCGGGATAAAACTTGCCAACTCTGCTTACAAATGAAATGTCAGTTGTAGGTTATGTTTACCATATTTAATTTTTGAATTTTGTTTTTCAATTATTATTTTAACATTTTGATTATATTATTCACTAAATAAAAAGAAAACAACATCGTCAATGCTCTAAAACATTAAAAAATATGAAAAATATAAGCTCCTAACCTGTATTTTTTTTTTAGGGAGATAGGTTTTTTACAGTTTTATCCATTGGCCTAGTTTTAGTTTTATCCGTGTATAAAACCCTGTATTATACTCGGCGCGATAAAACTTGCCAACTCTGCCCACAAGAAGCTGCAGGCAATCAGCCGGTATGCACTTTCTCCCTACTCTTCTCTCCCTTAACTTGACCTAGATCGGCCGCCACATTTTGGATTTAACCCATATAGAACAAATTTTTTAACAAGGACCGGCGTTCACAAGACCGACCTTTATACTATCGTGTCTTCAAACTATGGCCTTAAAAGAAAACGTTAATAGAGAATTTATCTATGAATAGAGCCATAGAGGGAGGAGTCTATGTGAAGTTTTCTATGTGATCTTTGGCCGAAAAAATTTTATTTTTATTATTTTCATTATTAATATTATCAATATCATTATTTGTTATATTACTATTTATTCTAAGTTTATTAATCATTTATTATTATATTTTTTTATCTGATGTAATTATATTTAAATTTTTAAAAATCAGTCTTTTTGATTTTGAGTGAAATGATCATTAAAAAGTGATAAAATGGGTGGTTGGATAAATAAGAAGAGATCTGTCGTTACACCTACAAGTGATATTAAACAAACTCAATTATACATAAATGTAGAACGAGATAAATGGCCTATCATCTATAGAAATGAATATAATGTTCATTTTATGGGAATAGAAAAATTACATCCTTTTGATGCTTCCAAGTGGAAACATATTTTCAAGGTTTTTATTTTATTCATTAATTTTTTGTAGATTTTTATTACTTTTTTAGAATAATCTCTCTTTTGTTTTAGTTTCTCAAAGATGTAAACCTTATTTCAGATAATAATATTGTTAAACCTAATAAGGCTTCTAAAGAAGACTTGCTTGTTGTACATTCCAAAAGATATTTGAATTCCTTAAAAGTGAGTTTTTTTTTAAAACAAGGGAAAGAAATTGTTCTATTCTTATTTTTTTTTTATTTTAGTGGAGCTGGAACGTTGCATTAATTGCTGAAATACCTTTATTAGCATTTCTTCCTAATGCATTTGTACAATCATGTTATCTTAAGCCAATGAGGTATATTTTAACTTATTACTATAGGCAAAAGTTATTACTTTTATTCATAGGCGTAGCCAGAAATTTTTGATGGGGGGGATTCAAGAAAATTTTTTCAAAAATTTGGAAAATTTAAGACTATTTTAGGGTATTTATAAATCATTTTGGTTTGTAAATATTATATTTTACTAAGAAAATTCTAACTAGTAGTTTATTTCTTGGACAGGTTTAACGGATGGTATGTATATATAATCATGGATGTCTTATGTTCTGAAGATGGCTATTGAGTTGTGCCGAAACAGCAATGCATCTGTCAAGAACTAATAAATTATTAAAAATTTTAATAATTTTTTGATTATATATACATACCATCCGTTAAACCTGTCCAAGAAATAAACTACTAGTTAGAATTTTCTTAATATAATTATTGGACTGCATCCACACTCTTTCATTTTAAAATTATATTTTACTTTCTCTTACCCTAAATGAAATATAGTTTGTATTATAGAGCTTATCTTGTCATGGCTTGGGTCCCATGGGGGGGGGGGTTGAACCCCCAAACCCCCCCCCCCTGGCTACGCCTATGCTTTTATCAGTAGAGAAGAAAAACACCAATTTTTTTAATTAAACCAAATTCTCCTTTAGAAGTCAAAAACCTTAAAATGCTGATGCGATATCTTTCAATTTGAATGTAAATGATCGTAGAGAAGATTAATTTTCATATGGCCATATTGATATTTTTCTGGCCGAATGACAATTTCAAAATTAATTCTTTATTTGTTTTACTAGGAGTATGCTTAAGAGAGCTTTCAAAATATAAAGAATTTTACATACGAAGGGAAAAACCTCTCATAATCCAAATGGGGACACTTGCTAATCTGTACTGTGAGTATCATAGTTGAAGCACAACTATATAAAATAATCACATGAGATAACGCATGTGTGTGCTTTAGCTTAGTACCGAGTACACCACCAAAAAGAATCGTTTCGCTTTTGTCCTGTCTAAACTCAAAAGATTTGTATTTTTTTCTTTTTTTTTTTTTCAAAATATTTTCCTCTAAAAGTGTGGAATTTTTAAAGAAAATTGACAAAGGCAAGGAATTATCAATAATAAAAAAAGAGTTGTATTATAAAAATGTTTTTCCTCTCTTTAAAAAAACATGTAAAACTTTTGCTCTTACTCAATATTTGGATTTGTTCACAGAAAGAAAAAGAATTTTTTTTCAGATATCAGGTAGGAGGCAGTATTCTTGCTGGAAAGTTAGCAATTCAAAGGGGATGGGCTATTAATATTGGGGGAGGGTTTCATCATTGTCGTTTTGATAAAGGTGGAGGCTTTTGCCCATTTGCTGACATCACCCTTCTAATAAATTTTCTTTTTAAAGATGAAATGTGCCAAATTAATAAAGCAATGATCGTTGATTTAGATGCTCATCAGGTCATTATATAATTAAAATTTGTAAAAATTATCAAAAACACTGATATGAACCTATTTTAGGGTAATGGTCATGAACGAGATTTTACTAATGTGAGTAATGTTTATATAATAGATATATATAACGGTGGAATTTACCCTCATGATAAAATAGCAAAAAAGAGAATTAATAGAGCATATGAAATGCCTTTTCATGTTCAAGATGCTGAATATTTAGAAATTGTTGAAAGGTTCGTATTTTTGTATATAATATATATACGAGTATATATATATATATATATATATATATATATGTATATATATATATATATGGGTATTCTACAAAAATGGGTTAACTCTGGGTCGAATTTGAACTGCACAATTTGTAACTTTGATTTCAATTGTTTTTAATAATTTTGATAGACAATAAGTTAATTTTATCCATATAGTAACACTCAGATTTTGTTATTTTATTCAGATATTTTTCAAATTTAACATAAACCAAGGGACTGACGCTCGAATCGAGCTACGCAACTTTGAAATAAAAAAAATAATGTCAATTTATTTAAAATAAAAATTTATGAAATAATAACGCTTAATAAAGTATCTTAGATTATATCAATATGGATAATAATGATATAAATCTAATAGTTTAAAATAAATTTGCATTTAAATGTTCACTTTTTGAGCTGGTACATCCCAGGAGACTGACATTTTATGGTTAAAAAGACGAACATTTTCATTAAATTTTTTTTTAATTTCAATATTTATCATGTGTGTCCAAAAATTATTAACTTTTTCTATTACTTGATGATTAAAAAAAGTCAATATGTTTGGTAGTCACTGAATTATTTGCAATTACGCCAAGTTTCCATTTTTATAGAATGACCCATATATATTTTTTTTAAATTTTCCTTTTCACGGCCACGGCAACGAAACCATTTGGCCCAATATATATATATTTAATAATATTCATTTTAGTTATTTGGAAGAAGGATTACATGAATTTCATCCCGATATAATAGTGTATAATGCTGGGACAGATATTTTAAAAGGTGATATGCTTGGGATGATGGATATAAGTCCAGAGGTAAGCATTCATCATAATCGACTGGATCAACTAAATTTTTCTCTAAATAATAATATTTATAAATAAATAAATTATAAGGAAAAAAAAATATTAGAGATTTTATCTATTTAAACTATATAAACAAATCTAACTAAATCTATATAAACAAATTAATTCTTTTTTATCAATCATTTAATAATAATACATTTTATTCTCCCTTAATGATATGAATTTTAATATAGATTCTTGATAGAGCTCCGCGTTTTTCCAAACCACTTATTTCTCTTAGTAACAACGATAATTTTTGACTATCATTGTCCAATTATATTGAGAAATGAATCGATCAAGAAGTTTATTTCTTCCAAATGTCGGGTTTCAAAAGTAGCGTCACAATGGGAGAAATGAGTGTCGAGATACCTTCTCTTTATTATATATTTTTAGTTCGTTGTAACCTAACAAAATTATTTTAATTAAAAATATATCAATTATTTATTTGAAATAATTGTAGAATTTATTTGTTATCAAATACATCAAAGCTCTAAATAAAGATAAATTAAAATCTTATTCCTTAGGGTGTTATCAGAAGAGACGAATTGGTATTTATGAAAGCAAGAGAACGTCGAATTCCAATCGTAATGTTAACAAGTGGAGGTTATTCAAAACGATCAGCTCGTGTTATTGCAGATTCCATAATAAATTTAGCAGATTTAGGCTTGATATCAGGACCTCAAACATAAAAATAAAATTATTTTTCGATGACGTTTAAAATATGCTTTGTTTGTTCATCCAAAATTAAGAAATTATATACGTATATAATAAATACTCAAAAATATAAACATGTAACTGAATTTAGATATAAGTTGAATGTTGGATTTATTATGTCATAGGGAATTCTCAAAAAATTAAATGTTTTCTATTACTTAAAATAATAATTGTTGTTATTTTTGGTGTACTTAACAAAGTTAATATCACAAGTATTTACTATAAATCTTTTATATAATAATCCAACTTATATAGTTTTTTTTGATTTATAAAGACATTGAGTTTTCCAAAAAAAAATAGGGCCTAAAAATAAAATTTTAAGATGCCAAAATAAAACTAATGATATTGATATTATTTTTTTGAAAAAATAGAATGTAGAATTTAAAAATGAAAAAAAAAAAAAAAATTTTTTATCACTTATAAAACTTTGATAATGGAAAAATTATACAAATACGTATTAATATAACACATCTAGTGAGTGTTTCTATAAATATGTAAACTTTGAGAATTCAATTCAATTTAAATAAACTTTAATTTGAAAAAAATTAATTAAAATACAAAGTCAGGATAAATCACTGGATATAATATTTTATGAGATAATAAAGTTATTTTGGGCTCCCTTGTGAATTTTTGCATTTCATTTTATCTAAAATCTTTCCAATAAATTCAAGACACAATGGTTGGGAACTATAGACTGAGAGACTTTTCTTTCTTCCTTCTTTTCCTACTCGACGGCTCTACTCACTCTTATTTACTATTAAAAAATGGTCATTAAAACAATGAAATGCAAAAATACAATATAGACTATATATTAATGTACCAATGTACCATAGGCGTAGCCAGAAATATTTGATGTGGGGGGGGGGGGTTCAAGAAAATTTTTTCATACATTTGAAAAATTTAAGATTATTTTTGGGTATTTATAAATCATTTTGGTTGTTTTTTTTAGAGCTAGAGTAAATTATTATATTTTACTTTCTCTTACCCTATATGTAATATAATTTGTATTATAGAGCTTAAATATCTAGTCATGGCTTGGGAGGGGGAGTTTGAGCCCCCCCCCCTCGTGGCTACGCCTATGCAGTGTACAGTATCTTATAGTTCAAATATTAATTCGTTTCCACTCCAAATATGGAACTCTTTACAAAGAAAAGTTTTACTCAAATACTGATTTTCAATATAATTATGGAAATGTATATTAATTATATGTAATAATAATTATATTTATTATTAATATAATTTATCTTAAAAATGGAATTAATAAATTATATATTTTGGTTTAATTAAGAATTCAATTTTTTACCTTATTAATTTTGATATGACATTAAATTATTTTTTTATCGAGTTGATTTATTAAATTGTTCATAAAATGCAGATGTAGGCGAATTTGTATAGATAATAGAATCGTAATAACATCTCCGAGCTCTCTGTTCCACAGCCAATTTTCTATTTTCCTCCATGCATTGTCTCGCTACTTCCCTAAAATTCGAAATTATTTTATTAATAAAAAAGAAATTATTATTTTATAAAATTCATTTTTTTACCTAATTTTTTTCCTTTCTTCACGTTCAGTCAATACAAGATGCTCATCTAAACCAATAGCTAACTTATCCCATTCTTTTTCAATACGTTTTTCTTCTTGTTGAACACGCTATTTAAAAAAATAATAATAATTAATCATTTAGCATAAAATCCTTCCTCCATTATTCTTTAGTGTTTATAAAAATAAATAAGTAAAATATTTTCAAACATATATATATAGATAAGATTTATATAACACCTCATCTCTCTTGACTTGGGAAAATAGTTTAGAACTTATTCTACTTTATTTTGGAAAAGGTTATTTTTTTTTTTTTTTTTTTTTTTTGGTTGGGAAATAGATTATAAGTCGCGGGATGACCGAGCTGGAGCTCAGTGCTTTTTTCTTTTGATAAAATTTAAAAAAAAAACTAAAAAAGTAGGCTACATCAGTAAAGTACTAGTTAGCCCCAAAGACGAGGTCTAGCGGAATTTGTTTTGTATACCGCAAATAATGAAAGAAATCGTTAAAGAGAATTTAGAGAAAAGTGGAAAAAACTAGTCGAGGTTTCCCAAAGACGAAACCTAGCATAATTTGTTTTGTATTCCGCAAATAGTAAATAGATTTAAAATTTGAAAGAAATCGTTAAAGCAAATTACCAGAAAAGTGGAAAAAACTTAAAAAATTACATTAGTAAAGTACTGGTACTCAAGGAAGTTAAAAAGAATTGAGAAAAATTAAAAAAAGTACACTAGTACTAGTTCCAGAAGTTTTCCAAAGACGAGACCCTTCATGTTGGGACCTGAAATAGTATATTTTTAAAATTTGAAAAAAATCTTTAGAGCCGTTTTCGAGAACTGATGTGCTTACATATAAACAAACAAACGTACAAGAAAATGATTGTCTATATCAGTGGTTCCCAACCGGTGTGCCCGGGCACCCAAGGGTGGCACGAGATTGGATAAGGGGTGCCGCGAGATATTGAGATAAACAAAAAAATTACCCTATACTTTTTTTTTTAAACTCTCACACTTTTTCCCCCGAGCGCTACCCTATACTTAAGCTAACAAAACTATTGACGTATTTTTACTCAGTGACTGTAGTAAAAGGGTGCCCCTAGTGTTTAATGTTATTCCCATCGGTGCGTTGGGGTGCCGTGTACTTCAAAAGGCTGGGAAACTCTGTTCTATCAGTGGCGTCATTTTAACTTTTTCTTGGGGGGGGGGGGGGGGGACATTTTTTTTTTCTTAAAATTTACTTACAAATGGGTACTCAAATTTGGCCAAAACATATTTAATTCAATTAATTGTTTAATTTTGTACAGTTTGTATACTTGTAGATGTATTTTGGAGTATTTTATTTAGAATAATGTAAAATTTTATAAAAATCAGAGCCCTTGGGAGGGGGGGGGGGGGCAAATGCCCCCTGCCCCCCCCCCAAATGACGCCACTGTGTTCTATATTATTAAAAAAGAAAAGAAAATTTAGAGTGTCCCTCACCTGCTTTTCTTCTATTTGTCTTTTCTGCTCTTCATGATATTCTTTAAGTTCTTCAGCACTCATGCCTTTATACATATATCCTATACGCCTAAAAATATTAAAACATTAAATTATATTCTTTTATTAATAAATTCAATTATCATACCGATCAGGTCCAAGGTTACTTTTAGAAACATCAGGATTTTCAGTAAGCATATCTCCAGTAACATTGTTATAAATTTCAGCTTGGTTATCCTCTGATTCTCTTATTGATTCAAGATGTCTATGGTGAGCTTGTTCTTCAGCAAGAGCTTTATTATAGAGGAGAATTGCCTATAATATTATTTAAATTAAAATTACTATTGGATTTTTTCTTTTACTAAAATCTAATTATTATTATTAATAGAGAAAAAAATTAATTATTTTATTAATTTACCTTCTGCATTTTATGTCTACATGAATCCTCCATATGTTCCAAGTCAATTGCTCTTTGATCCCTTGCTACAAGAGCTGCAGAATATTCTTGTTCTGCTTTAATTCTAGAAATTTCAGCTTCTTGTCGTTCTTTTATTTGTTGTTCAAGCCAAGAACGAACTTGTTCTCGTTGAATAACACCCCTCTCGTGGCGTCCAATATCTTCACCCACAAATCTATTAGATAAAAGAAAATTTTAAGACATTTTTGTAAAATATAATTTAAATTATAAGTTACTTTTGAGCTGATGAAAGTCCTAATCTAGGATCATCATCATTTATCCGAGCAGGTAGCATTTTCTTGAGCCTCTCAGGATCATTAAGATCATATTCACGCCTTCCTTCACGTTTTTGATAGACATTTCGAAATTCATTCAATTCAACTAATTGACGTCGTTTTTCTTCCTCAAGCTGTGAACATAATAAAAATACCGTATTTTATATTTATATATATATATAAAATGTTTGTTCATCTTAAACACAAATATGACTACATTGCCATAACGTATAATAATTGAATAGAAAAAATTCCATCTTCATAATTATTAAGGATTTATTAGAGTAGATAAAATTTACCTGTCTTTGTAAAAGGATGCATATTTTATCTTCATTGATTCTCTCTGTTTCATAGGCTTGATCAAGTTCATTTTGTTGTTCTTTAATACATTTTTTTTCTAAAATCTGTCGCTCGATTGCTTCTTTATCAATCTGAATCGAAAAAAAAGTAAAAATATATAGAATTGTATTAAAAGAAAGCTTAGAAGACATTTCTAAATAGACATTTATTTATAAAATTAACATTACTCCTATTTTTCGCTGTCGGGCATTGAATATACGAGGTTTCCTTTCTTCTTCAAGACGTCTGCGACGTTCGATAATTTGAATTTCTTTTCTATCAATTGGTAAACACAACATTTTTATTCACAATCTAAAATACTTATATTAAAAAAAAAAATAATTTGATAGATGAAAAAATGTCTAACAAGGAAAGGTTGTCATGGAAACACACAATAAGCAATAACCTAAATTAAAAACCAAAACGAGTTAATTAATGGTGGATAAAAGCAACGCCGAATGCGGCGAAATCATGGATGGGTGACGCCGAGGAATCAGCGTGGTCAAGGCTGGAAAATTTTAATTTGGAATAGGCATTGTCTCGAGCTGCTAGTAAGGAACTCAGGAAACAATATTTCAAGATTACATAAATTTGATAAAAAATTTTCAATTGACTTCTAAGGTAAGCATGCTAAAGGGTACAGTAAGATATATTATGTTCAGTAATCGTCAACGCCTTCAACTTCGATATAAAATACCATGTTTTGAATTGAAATTAAAGATTTTTTTTAAGATATGTCATATTGCCTTTCACTAGCCTAAAAAATATACCGTATTACTTTATTCCATAATACTTTATTGCTAAGAAATTCATCTTTACAAATGTAAAACATAGATACATAAATACATTTTTTTCCTCTTTTCTCTAAAATATCACCTAGAGTTATTTTTTGTTAAGATTTTGAAGAATAATAATAATACAATCATTTATCTTTAATGTTATTATTAATATAATAACGATTATTTACTTAAATTATTAAAGTTATTGATAAAAGAGAAATGAGTATATTTACAAAATATAGTACAGTGGATTTTTGTTATTTTTATACCTACATAGATTTAATTGTTTTTAATTTTTTATCCTAAAAATAAATAATCTATCTATTAGAATTTCCAAATGTCGAACAATCAATCATTTGAAAAAGACTGAGTAGTAGTAATAGATTTTCTTGGGTTAGTTATCGTGAATAAGATAACACAGACTACAAAATATTTGAGCCTTCACAATAGAATAGAATAACAAATCTTTTCTTCCTTCTTTATAAAAAAGTAAAGTAAAAAAAAAAAAATTCACAGATATTTTTATAGCACAGCCCTTTGTATATTCACTCTTTTTTTTTATTAATATACGCAATAAATATAAATCTAAAAAAGAATCTCCCTTTTTCAATGTTTAAAAAAAAGATTTGTTTTACATGATACAATTTTTTTTTTTAAGATTCATTATATGATCTATGAATTAGATTCATCAATTTTCAATTAAACTAGAATAATAAGTTTTTTTTTCTAGTGTGCGCTTAGCTAAAAGTGAAAAGAATTATTTTTATGTCAAAAGTACTAACATTTTTTAATTAAATATGACATGATAGAAACATTTACAAAATATTATTTCTTTAAAAGAATTTTCTAAGTTTAATTAATTTCTCAGTGAGAAAAAATGTTCAAAAAGCATATCTATCTGAAAGTGAAAATGATATTTGCTTCAACAATATTAAAATTTCAATATTTTTCAATAATAAAATAATATCTTCTTTCAAATTAATATAAAGCTCTTGTGATCTATAAAAAAAAAAAAACTAACGGAATTTTCCCTAAGATGGGATACAACTCAATCCGGGTTCCAGTTTAGACATAAATTAAAGGAAGATCATTAGCCAGAAGAAGGCAACATATTATAATTTCTGAGAGAACTTTCGATTGATCTGCTGCTCTCCTTATTAGTTTTTTATACTGAGAATTATAATATTAATAACATTGAAATTACAAAAAAACGAAAATTTAAAAAGACAAAAAACTTCAATACCTAATAGAGTTAATATTGTTGAATAAATAAAAACTTTTATTTTCTAGGATAAACAATTCACCATCTAATTAAAACATTTATATTTTAAAATTTTTTAAATTTTATTAATATAATACTTGAAGAAAGGATCATGAACTATTTAAATATTTATTTTTTAGATTTTTATAAATGAAAAAAAAATTGATTGATTAAAAAATATTCAAGAAAGGAAAAGTTGCTTTTTGAGGTTGTAATATGTCAGTTAAAAAACACACAGTTCCCGCAAGCCCTTCATATAAGCTGTACGGACAATCAGGTGTTCGAGCCTTTTTAAATTCATTTGAAAACATGAATTGAGCAAAAATTTTTGCTCTATTTATATATTTCTCATCTCCTGTCAATCGGTACAATAAGAGAAATGCATAACCGCTTCCAGCTACTCCATGACAAATTCCTTTAAAATTTAAATAAATCATTTATTATATTTTGATAACAACCAAATAAAAGAATTTAAAATAAAATTGATATTACATACCTGGGCCTTTACGCAATAAACCTTTGGTCCAAATTAGTTCACCGGATTTAATACAAGATTGAAGATATTTATCTTCTTTCCAAACCAGATAAGCTTTGGCCATTAAATAAATAACACCTAAAAGATTTTTAAATGTTATTAGTCAAAATATTTTATTGTTATTTAAAATAATATCCGCAGTTAATGTCTATTCCTAGTATTTGAGACGCGGTTCAATCCTAGTGCTCAATAGAAAATCTTTCTCAAAGCGGTCGCTGGGACTCTAGCTAGCCTACAGCCTACTGGACCAATATTGTAGCTACTCGAAATCAGTGGCATCATTTTTTTCTTGGGGTGAGGGGGGGAAAACTTTTTTTCTTAATATTTTCTAACAAATAGGTATCTCCTCGAATTTGGCCAAAAGGTATTTAATTTAACTAATTTTTTAATTTTTTACAGTTTATATACCCGTAGATATATTGTGAAATATTTTATTTAAGAATAATATAAAATTTAAAAAAGATCAGAGCCCTTGGGGGATATGGGGGGGGGGGGGGCAAATGCCCTCTGCTCAAAATAAAAAATAACGCCAGAGTGATCTTGTAAACTATTCTTCCATTTTCTTTTTTACAAGAATAATTTTCTTTCTCTACCAATTTATTTTTGAAGAATTTGAAGATGAAAGCAATTTAGCCACTTCTGTCAGAAATAACCCGCTTCGGATGAATAGTAAAGTAAAAAAAGTATTTAATAATGATAACAAGCAAAATTCTCATTCTAAAAAAGTTACCAGCGGATAAGTACTAACATCTATTTAACAGAGAAAATAATTAAAAATAGTTCCTAGATAAAATCAAAATATGAATACCTGAAGCTCCATGGCACCAATGAACTAGTTCATCAGCTTCAGATCTTCGTCCAATTTCATCGGTTGCAGTTGGAAAATTGCCACTTGGGGTTTGAAGACTTAAAAGGTAGTCTACAGTTTCTTTTATATCAGAGTTGACTTTTTCATCGGAGTCAATAAAACCAGGTACGCTAAGTAACATTTGTAGAATTCCAGATAAACCATGAGCTGCACCCAAATATTCAACATCATAATAAGAATACATAAGTGGCGGTTGTTTTAATTTATTTTTTTTAACATAAAGACGTCCAGATTCAACTATGGAATGACAAACCTGTTAAAGAAGATAATAAATTAAAATTTTTAAAAACAGACCAACATGTATATCCATCAAAATCTCGTCATAGAATTTTCGACATGATCGCAATACTTTCTCTCTATATATTTCATATATAGAGTAAGACAAAGTAAAAATGGTATTTTCTTGACTACCATATTGACCTTGACGATGAAACAAATTTATTATACAAAATTTTATAAACTTTTGGAAATGAGATGATAGAATTTTTAACTCTTTCAACCGTCAAAATAAATAAAATCAAAACTAGGTTCAAAGCAAATAATTATTTAAAAACATGCCGTATAATAAATATTAAAAAACATTTTATATTTATTAAAAATTTTAGTATACCTCAAAAAGCTGTTCATATGAAAGAACTGGACGTCCTATTTCTTCATTAACCCAAAGAGCTCCAGCTAAATATCCAGCTCTCCCCACCAGCATTTCATCGCCTCCAAAAGATAAAAATTTAATTGGGAGACAATGATTTTTCTGGGCCAAAAAAAGTTCTATACAATGAATCATTTTGGCATTATCATCTGGAACAAAAAAAATTTGATTCATATTAGTTTTAAGACCTTAAATTTTCATCCGAACCCACAGCCGTTACCAATATTGGCTTGATCTCTAACCACCGGATGGGGCTTTTAAATTTGAATTTGTGGCATCTGAAGCTAGTTAGACTAGGTCCTTATTTATTCAAATTTAAATATTAGCTTGTATAATTTGAATAAATTTGATCACTCTGGATGGGAAGTGAACCGGACCTCTAGAGCTAGAAGCAAGACTTTTACCTCTGTGTTAGGGCCCAGAATCTTTAAATTTCTTTTATTAACCATTTTTATAAAACTTGTAAGTCTTGATTATTAGAGGTCATATAGTCAGCGCGATAGAAATTCCCTCTTATAATTTTTGATTTAAATAATATTTTAACATTATAATCAGTATATTACCTAAAGAAGAATAAAGAGCAGCAGCCACAGCGAAAATGCCAGCATTCCCTAATAAAAATGCCGATCTTGATGATGGATCCTTACAATGTGTTTCATAAAACCTTAGAGCTGGAGTTATATAATTATTAGCATATTTCAAATAATTATATTTTTCATTTTTAAAAATAGGTGATTTAGAAAGATGATAAAACATAAAACCAATTCCAGCTATTCCAACATACAATCCTCCATCATCTCTACTTATTACAGGTTTTTCTTTAGCTATTTAGAAATTGAAATAAAGAAATTATTAATTATTATTATTACAAATTAAAATACAATGGATACTTACCAAGAATGAGGCTCACGGTTTCAACGATATATTTTTTCCAATTTTCTTCAGCTTTGGGTAAATTATCAATTTCTGTTACATGAGGGTTAAAAAAATATCTTTTATGTGATTGAACTGCCATTTCAATTGAATTTGAAAATTTTCTTATATAATTTAGCAATTTATTCATTTACCATATCTAAAAAAGAAAATATTATTGTTGTTTTAAATGTTTGTTTATTTCAGCAAATAAATGTGAATACAAATGAACATATTATATATTATCATAGTATTGTAGTTGTGGCTGTTGAGTTGTATCAAGGAAAGGTTGCAGGAGCAGAGACTGGCAGCCAAATTTTTTCTTTAAATATTTTATTGGTCGACGTTTCGGTATCAATAGAGGCCATCTTCAGGGCCCATTTCATTTGAAAGATCTCTCACCTGATGAGCATCATTACACATAGCTGCATAATACAAATTATATATATTTCCTTGACACTTATTGGGCCCTGAAGATGGCCTCTATCGAGACCGAAACGACGGCCCAATAAAATATTTAAAGAAAAAATTTGGCTGCCAGTCTCTGCTCTGCAACCTTTCCTTGATATTATCCAAGCCAAAATACTCTGAAATACTCAAAATACTCTGAAAATAAATCAAGATAATTTTTTAAAAATTGTTTTGTCTTCTTGAATATAACACCCTCTTCAGCGGTCCAAGAATAGATCTACTCGTTTATGTGTTTGATTGTAATTTACTGGACTAAACTAAAAGTTTCGTTAAACTTGATATCATATATTAATATAAAAAGCCTCTCTATTTTCCATGTCTTATGATAACTTTTGTTTTTAAAGGAATCTCGAAATTGAAATATCTTTTAAAATTTTTTATTTATTTTTTTTATTTATTTAAGAAAACCTTAAACTTCGGGTTTGAAAAAATTTCCTTGAAATAGAGAATATCTGGAGAATATTTTGAAAGATGGTTTATATCACATTTGACATATGACAATATGCATAAACAAAACATTTAATGAAAATAAATTAAGTACTAGAGGGGGCTTACCTAATGAATAATAGTAATTAAAAATCTAATTATAATAAATATGAATTGGTAAAATTCAAGGATCTTTATGTGATTGACATTTAATGGCAAAATCAAAATTTCAAATGAAGCCAACATGAGAAAAATCAAGGATCCCAACTAAACAATTCAATATTCAATAATTTAAATTTAATTTAAAAAAAAGAATTAAAGAAATGAGTTCTTAATAGATTGCCTTTGTTAAAAAAAATGAACAATTGTAAAATAGTTTGGAAAAAATCTAAATAATACAAGACAAAAAATTTATTTGGATAAAAGAACGAATTTGCTTTATTTCTTTATAGGGCCGCCGAGAGCGGATACAGGGGACTCAGGATTTTTTTTTTAATTTGTAAAAGGCATCTCACATGACCTTTTATATTCCCTTCGTTATTTATTTTAATCCATTGGTAGCCAACAGGGAATAGTAGCCAAGTTAAATGAAATAAATTTTTTTCGATTGGGACGAGATGCGAACCCCGACCTGGGTTTAATTCTATATTTAATAATTTTTTAATTAACTATGTAATGAGAGTACATTATACAAAAGTCCCTGTAATGGAGAGTAAAGCGCATACATTGGTAATTCGGGTTTCTTTCCAATGGTATGGTTTTACATTCAAATTAATTTCCTTTAATCAATATTTATGCAGATTTATCACAAATTTGTAAATCCCCCTTGCAAAACCAAGTTCAATTAACTTTATTTTTAGTATTTAAGATTTTTTAAATTATTTATTTTTTAAAATTATAATTTTTAAATATTAACATAAAATCGATATTTAATTTCCATTTTAGAAATAAAAATTATTTTCAAAAACTTTCTTTATATTATTTATAATAAAAAATTTTATGTTTTTAAAATGTTTAACCTACCGCCATAAATTATTTTTATCGGTCTCAAGATTTGAATAGACTAGTAGAGAGAATTTAGTTAATTAATATTGTTTCTCTTCGAAATGTTCGTGTATCGTTAGTACGGATTTAGTGTTAACAAAGTGAAATCGAGTTTTATTTCAATTAATTAATGTTTAAATATTGATTGTTTTATGTTTAGATTGAAATAATCATTAGGAAATCAAAATGTCTTCTATAGTACTCAAAAGTTTATCTGTTCTACTCGGAATTTTTTTTATCTTTGTTGGTGTAATTAAAATAACATCACAAGTCAGCAAAGATCTTCATAAAGATTTGGTAAATATAATAAATATTAGAGAATTTTAATTAATTTTTTTTTTATTTATTTTTATTTATTATATAAAATTTGCCCTTATTCGTTGTATAGTTATTGACTGACATTTGGTTGTCAATATTTCAGGTGTTGTCATTTCATTTTATAAATGTTTATATCTATACATCTATTAAATATCATTTTGTAGGTCAAGTTTTTTTTAAAATAGACAAATAATTATTTTGGCAAATTGCCTTCGCTAAAGATATTATGAAAAATTTCTATAAATACTTTTTTTTCATAATTTTACTTTTTATTATTTTTTTAAATACTAACTATAAAAATAATAATTATCCAGATGCTAACTCGTAAAAATCATATGATATGTCATACTGTTATAAATACCCTTGCTATCCCTGGCCTAGGTGTCAGAATTGTATATAGACCTCTCGCCAATTTTTTTTTTAATCACTCTATTTCTAGAAATAACCAAAACTATTTTATTAAAAAAAAATTGCATGATTTAATATTATATAACCAAAATTTTTAAATATTTATTAGATAATTTTCTTTATTTTTTCAGAGGAAAGAATATGTAAAATATGCTAAAGTATTTCCACTATCCGAAGCTTTGGATTTCAAAGTTCCTTCAAAATGGTATCGTAGGACAGTTGGAAGTCTAGAAATAATATGTGGATTAGCAATGGCTTTTATTCCTAGTAGTAAGTTTTTTTTTATTTTTGATCATATTAATAAATACCAATAGAGAGGTGTATTTGATAAAAATGCATATAATTAGAGAATATGCATGATAGTTGGATAAATCCTATTTCAAATTATTGGCCATTGGTTGGATAAACAAACCAATAGACGGTGGTTGAGGCAGGGCTACAGAGAGCAAACCCGGGGGAGCCCCGGGGCTGAATCCTATAATTAATCATTTATTTTAAAATTATCACTAGTTTTATGAGAAACCATACAGCACAGCTTATTCTACATTTTCAACGAGGCCTTGGGTTCAACCCATAGGGAACAATTATAAAATTTTGAATTTGATAAAAAAAAACCTGATGTGACTACGAGCACATTCCACAACTTTTGTATACATTTTTTTTCTATCTATAAATGTATCATTTTAAATTCAGGCGAGCTCAAAACGTGTATTTTCATTTAAATTCCAGCTTTTCATCATGAAAGGATTACTGGTTGGAGAAAATAAAAAATATTAATTATTATTTAATTGGCGGTCTTTATTTTAGATAAAATTAAAATTGACATTGGTGATTTATATATTAAGAGAAACAACCACATATAAGAAATGATTACAAGCTAACATTAACAATGTCGTTTTATTTAACTCTTTTCTTTATTCAATTCTCAATTGGAAGATTACTCCTTAATCTTCTAAGATCCTATAAGTAATCATTTATTTTAAAGTATCTAAGTAATCTTTCAATTGAGAATTGCATATGAACTTCTTACAACCTCCAATTATTAGACTTTATTGGTTCAAATTTTTTTTTCTTTTTGGAGAGCATTAAATCTTCCAAAAATTAAATTCCTATTTTCCACATAATTAAAATAAAAAGTGAATTTTAATTATGAAAATAAGATATTTCATAATTATTTTAAAAAATTTAAAAAATTCATTTGAATGAGCGTTATATAACAAGATACATAAAATATTTTTTCTAAAAATAGAGAGCCCATAAAAGATTAAAAGATCTTAATTAATTTTGACATCTTTTGATTTTTTTTGCTAATTAAATAAATTTCCTTTTTTTTTTAAAGGTGCAGTTAAACAAGGAGCTAATATTATTTTACTTCTAATGATGATGATGGCTGTATATTCACATTATATGGTTAATGATAAATTCGAAAGGATCGCTCCAGCATTGGTATGCATTCTTTATTTATTAGTAACCTCCGTCTCATTGAAATGATATTTCACAAAAAAAGAAGCAAAAAAAAAATTACTGATAAATCCAGCCAAGGATAAAAATTTTTTTTTTTTCTCACTTCTTAATGGAAAAGGCAAAAATTTTTTTTAACAATTTATAAGGAAAGAATTTGTTAACCCAGGAGATCTCAAACGGCGAACTGGGGCTTGAAAATATTTTAATATAAAAGGGGGAGCCTCATGGCAAATCGGATAAGCTGCGGATTACGAATCTAGAATTGCTATACAACTCGAGTTCAAATCCCAAATGCCGTTAAAATTTTCAAACATTGTCTCCTCCATCTCCCAAAGACACCATGACCCAATTTACCCATCATGTAAGACACCATGACCCAATTTACCCATCATGTAAGACACCATGACCCAATTTACCCATCAAAATACAATCCTGTCTTCGCTTTAGATAATAATACATGTTTTAAATGAATAATATAAATAATATTATAATTAGTGATGAGAAGTAGACTTTGAATTGGGTATAGGAGACTTTGCAGCCAAGGAATTAAATAAAAAACTTTTATTTAATTAATTAACCGTCGACGTTTCGGTCGCAAGTCACGACCTTCCTCAGGACGATTAATTGTTAGAATACAACGTTGACAGTATTATATTTAATTATCATTGTGATTATACAATATTTAATTGGGCTATATGTATTAAGAGTGACTTGGTCGCTTAGGACTTATTACTATCAATGAATTATAATTATTAAAAAAACTGGATTTGTACGAGAAATTGATTAATCGATTTTAATCCAGAAGTTTCTCGTATAATATTATATTTTATACAGTATCTTAAAATTGAAGAAAAATATTCTTTTTTTTTGTGAAAAATCATTGGTGAAGAATTTTTTTATACTAATTAACTCTATAATTTATTTTTTTCCCAAACAGGTCTTCTTTTTTATGTTAACGGGTCGGCTGGTTATTGATTGGCAATTACGACGACGAGAATTATCTGAACCTATTGTTGCTAATGGTGAAAAGAAAGTGAATTAAATGTGGTCTAATCTTATATACTTCTAAAATGATATATGAAGAAAATTTCTAGTCAAAAAAAAAACATCCATTTTGAAATGGAAAAAAGAGAGAAACTTCTGAGCATTTCCAAAGGGAGGACTCATAAAATAAATACTAGTAAGAATTTTTTTACAAAATAAAAACAAATATTTGCTCAGAAATTTTGAAATAAGTATGAATGTAGATTAAATATTGTTATATTTACATAAGTAAAGAGTAATTGGACAAAACAAAGATTGGATAAAGTTTTATTTTATTGTAAAACAAGAAAGTAGAAACATCTGCCTGGTATTATTTATTTAAAAAAATATTGGCATTAGGCTACCAGCCATTTTTGCCACCGTTATATCCCGGGTAAGGTGTAGTAGGGATAGATAGCTTCTTTCCGGGTCATTTATTATCTTTATTTTTTTTATCAGCATCTTCTCTCCCTTCTTCAAAATTGTACTTGTATCTTAGACATATGATTAACTTGTTAACTTCAAATTTTACCTCGAACTTCAATGATATGAACTAAGCGATCATATGACCAAACACCTTTTCAAATTTTTATCAGCCTCTGTAAATTCTTATTTGTACTAGATATAAAATTATTTAGTTTTTGGTAAACCGAAAAATTTCCTCTAACATGTTATGTTTGGCATGATAATAATTAAATAATTTTCGAGATCTATTTATTTGAATAAGATATTAATAATCCAAGAGTACCTCGATTCGGACTTGTCAATTAATCTAACTTCAATTCTCTTTTTAGAGAAATGCATGTTCAACTGGGAATGTGAGTATTTGTTGGTGTTGGTTGAGGGCTCAGTGGCCTGATAGCACCGAAAAGGCTAAAAAATATTGATTAGTGTTGTGCTATTATTGTATTTTTAATAAAATAAAACTTTATCCAATTACACTTTTTGTTACTTATGCAGGAAATATAACAAATATGAAGTAAATTAAGCTTCAATAAATAAATTTTCAAGTTTTCTTATATAATAGTATTTAAATCCACTGCCAAAGTTGACTCACTTAATGATTTGACTTAAAAATTTCAAAAATATTAGATATAACTAATTCAAATTGCACTTTTTATAGCTAATTTATTATTAATCAAGGAATGTTTTTATTTTAATCCTTAAAATCAGAATATATTTTTTGTAAATTAAATATATTAAGCTCACGTCTATTATTTATGTGTTTTCAAATGTTGTTTATGTTAAAACTCTAGTCATATTGTTAAAAAAAATAAATATAAGTTTAATGAATTCACTTAAATATAGAAAAAAATGGTGTAGAGGCCATTTAATAATAAAAATTATGAACATAATTTTCTTAGAGCAGGCACTATAGCTGATAAAGATTTTACGAATAAAACACTTTGTTAACGAGAAGCTTCTTTATTTATGCATTAATATTAATAATAAGCTTCTTTTTAATATTTAATTTTGACAATTAAGTGACAACAAATTCAACTATCAATGCCGGTCTCTAAAAGTTTTAAACCTTTTTTCAAGTTTTGAATCGCAGTGGGAATATCATCATAAGTTAAAGCACTTGCTGCCCACTTACAATATTTTTGTGCTTTATTTATTTGTTCTGGATCTAAACTAATTTTACCTGGAATTTAAAAAAAATCATTAAAACATTGTAAATATAAAAGTTTTTGAAAAATTTAATAAATTCTGAATATAGAACTAATTACCTGAAGTACTATTTCCTGAAACTTCTTCAGCAGGTGTCACGGATGAGTTGTAAGGAGGCATCATTTCTGGTTTAACTGGGATGTTAAAATTTGAAGATGGCTGAGGGGGAGTTGTAGGTGGAGGATTTAAATCAGCAGGAAAGAATGGATTTTCAGGAGGATTTTCTGGAGGAGGAGCAACAAATCCTGAAAAGTAAATTTTTTATTATTATTTATATTTTATTTATTAGTTTTGATAAGTTTAATTGATTGATCCTCTTAATCACTTTAACTTGGCCATATAGATGATTAAATTTTTTGAGTGCGATATAATCTAAATTCATAATATTTTAAATCTTCTTGGTGCCTTATTATTCATGTATTGTACTAGAAAATTTAGCTGGGACTGCGAGACATAGAGAACTAAAGAAATGCAACTTTTAGTTGAAGTAAGTGATTTCCATCATATGATCAAAAGAACCTCGCTTAACGAGCACCTCTCAAAACTAGTAAAAAATGAACAAATTGTAAAAGAATTACTTTTTTAACGAGCGACGTTTCGCAAGAGTGGCGAGGAGAGGGGAAGTCCCGAATTGTGCGCATGTTAAATCAGTCTGTGTCATGGGGGGAGACAGCTCTAAGGGGAAAATGTTATTTTGCAGAACGAGTGTTTCGCTTTACGAGTATGATTCTGGAACGAATTATGCTCGTTAAGCGACTTTCCACTGTATTTATTTTTCTAAATAATAAAAAAAAAATGAATATATTATTATTGCGAAATTATATCTCCCTTAAAAAAAAAGGAAAATATAATATATAGTAATATAAAGGATAATAAAAAAGTGATAGCAAAGCAGTCATAAATATGCATCATTGTAACCATCCGACAAACTCTGTAACATTTACAATTTTGAAGGACTAAAGATGGAACAATAAAATTATCATGAAATGTCTCTTATTGGAAAAATGGGAGGCTTTTTATTTTTGGCTGCTCCTCCTGTTGAAAAAATCAAACACTTCATTGATCTATCCATAAATCTATATAGCCTATATATATAATTAAAAATTTCTGGCTACACCCATACCCATTGTCATGTAAATTTTTATCTTATTAATAGTGGCATTTCCTTTCTCGGAAGGGAACTTTTAACATTAGGGAAACATGTTTTAAAATTTCATGTATTCCAAAATATATATGAAGTACAATTCAATATATAGTTTATCAAATATTTACCCATTGGTGTGCTTGGTCCTGGATTTTGAGACCCTGGATCTTCTTCATCTTCTTGTGGCAATGGTCCTGGAATAGGCGTTTCTCCATTTTTAAGACAATTATGAATATAAGCAGCCTTCCATTTGGCATATTTTCTATTTTGTGCAACTTCTTCTGAGAGTTCTCCAAAAGTTGTTAGAATATCAAAAATTACTCCTGCTGTATAAAAAGCTTTAACAACATTCCTGAAATAAATTCAATTGAGATTAATCAACGAGACTAACAAATAGATGGTGGATTTTCTTTTTTATGTCAGTGGCAATTTGTTGAGTTTCCAGGCGTTGCCGATGTTTTGAACACCTCACGTATTTTTAAGTAAATTAATTTTAGTAAGTTACAAAAATTAAAGATAAAAATTGTCTCTTTATTAGTCTTGAAGAAGGCTATGTGAGACATGAAACAACGGCAATAAAAGCATATTAATTTTATTTTTCACATCTTTACATCAAAGTTTTGGAAATTTCCAGAATTTCTTTGTAAAAATAATTTAGCTGTTAAAAATGGAAAAATAGGGATAGATAAAATTTTGAAATTGTTACACCCACTGGGAAAAAAATTAAAAATACGTCCAGGAAAGTGTTGTCATAAAATGAAATATCATTTGTTTATAAATTTAAATAATTAGAGGCTCCTTGGATTGTTGTGATCTTCTATGTCAAAATGTTTAGAAGTAGGTGATCAAATTTTACCTCTTTCCCAAAAAGAAATATTTTTAAAAAATATAACATACTTTCCAAAATTTGCAGCACGATCTTGGCTATCAGCATAAAAAAATAGTTTCAGAGCATAATTTTCTAAATGAGCTTGTGCGGCAATATCATTTGAAATTGCTTCATTTTCCGATAAAGCTTTTTTCTGGGTTTCCAACCAATCCATTAATCCCATAAGGAAAGCTTTGGCATCATCAGATTTTCTATCAATTTTTAAGGCAAGTTGAAGAGCATATAATCGGGCTGAAATGTATAAAAAAATGGATAAAATGGAGATATTTTTATGTCTTAAATTAAAAATTACCCCAATAGCTGACAACTGGATCTCGTTGATCATGTTCGCTGGCAGTTTTTAAATAATGTTGAATAGATTTTAAAGAAGTTGGGCAAGATGGAAGAGTTGACATTATAATCTTATGATTCTGTGATTTTGTAGATTTCTTAAAATTTCAACACACCTTTCTTGTAAAAATAACCCGAAAATAACTTAAAATCTAATATGTGTTAAATTAGCAACAAGACGGACGAATGACAGCCAGATAATCTGCAGATAATTCAAATTAAAAAAAAAAAAAAAGCTAATTACAAAAATAATTTCTGATAAATTTATAACCAATTTTATATTTAATTTTATGAATAAAATTTAATTTCCGTAATTATTACAGCTAATGAATAATGCTATAAAATATGAATAACATATATGGTATATCAACAAAGAACAAAAAAAAAATTGGGGGAGCATCCAGTAGAGCCATTGTCGGGGGGCGCCCCCGAAACGCCTTCATTGGAGGCATAGATAATGGCCAAAACGTTACTAATTGCGACATGGGGGACCCGGGAGTTTCTCTGTGACCTCACAATTCAAAATTGAATTTATAAAATTTTTTTAGTTTGAAAAGATGGGAGACTCGTATACTAGAAAAAAAGGTCAAATGATTTTCGCAAGAGGGAAAAATGAGTGATTATTTGAATTTGAGTCACGAGGGAAAGAAAATTTACTTAAAAAAAGGTAAAATTTGGTATAGGAAATTTTAAGAAAAAGTTTAAAACAAGTTTCGGTTTGGGGGAGGGGGGGAGAGTTCTATGATGGGACATTATAATTGTAGGGGGTTTGTCTAAATGTGACTAACTGTGACAGGGTGGGAGGGACTAGAATATCTTCAAAAAAGGCGTTGCGTACTATGTGGACGATCCCTTAGATCTAATATTTGAGTTAGAGATGATCAAACTTAAGCCTACGCCTGACAACCAATTTCAATATTATCGATAAAATTGTAGCATCGATGGATTTGAACGAAAAAATTACCATGAATTGTTTTCCATTTCAGATACCAATTGCTTATTAACTGGAAGGGATGGACTAAGCTGCCTACCGTCTCGGGGTCTAAATGGCCTTCGATGCCGAAAAAGACCTTTAATAAATTTAAAAAAAAAGTCTTCAATCGCAATTCTTCATTTGTTAGATTAATAAAAAAAAAAATCTTCGATATAATTATAAATTTATTTCCCATAAATTATATTTATTTTACAATTTATATTCATTAATTTAATCGTTTATTTCAGAAACTAACCCAAGTGTACTTTATTAAATTTTCGGGAAATAAAAAAAATTTGATATAGTTTATTAGGGCCGTACCAAAGGGGATCCAAACCTCCCACCGAAAGCTCAAAAAATTTTAAATAAATAGAAGCATATAAAGAAAAATGAAACAACAAATTTATATTCTTTAAAATTTATTTTTGGAAAGGGGGATCATCCGAAGCATTCATATTTCTTTCGGTACCGAAAGAAATATGAATGCGGACTTGGTGGTTATAATATAGATTTTGGAATAAAAAAAATTTAGAGAATTAGTATCAGTTAACAATAACTCAAAGTAAATGTTTCCTGTAATTAAATATTTTCTATAAAAATGTCTTTTAACAGGTATCTGAAATAAACGATTCAATTATTACTTGCATTTTTATAAATTTATAAAAATATAAATAAAAGAAAAAATGCATATCTCATAAATTATAGTTTTAAATATTAAATAAATGTTTAATTTCAAATAAATAAACGACATTAACTTAAACTTTTCTTTAGAAAAATATTGTAACTTTAACTTTATTTACAAGTATAGATAGGATAGTCTTTTTCATATCTTTAAAATTGTCTTTAAGCATGAAATTGTCTTTTTTAAGGAATTTTTTTTTCGTTTGAGCCTTAAATAGTGTATATTATTTTATTATAAAATATATAATGATATTTTATTCAAAAATTAACTAAATTAATAATTAAAAAAATTAATTTAGAAATATAAAACTTGTTTGGCAAATTTCAAAGAAAATAATAAATTAATTAAGAATTTTTATCTTTTTTCTCATCATTTTTCTCATTTACATAATTATCATTTGATGACATATGTGATGAAAAACTATTTATTTGTCTATTTGTTAAATGTAAAAATGAATATTTACTGCAAATATTTTTAAGAAAGAAATATAGTCTTTTGAGATGAACTAATGGAGATTCATATTCGTTTGGTACAATACCATCAACACTTGATTCAAAAAATGAAAATAATGGAAACCAAATACGTGTTCGATTTGAATCCCGTTGCATGAGTGCTTGATTATTTGCTAATGTGTGATAATAAAGAAAAAGTCTAGAAGTAATATAGAAGGCTACAAATACATCAATGCTATAATGTTCATGTCCAGAGAGTATGAAAAAAATTCCAAACATATTAAGTAACCATGAGAAGGTATGAAGAAAGTAAAAATGTCTTGGTGTATCTGAAAAAAAAAAAAATTATTTTACTTAGAAAATATCTCCAATCCAATTGAAATGTGTCTGAGAGTTGTTAATTCTTTAGGAAATTGGCGACCAAAACGTTCACTGTTGAAAAAATCTTCAATTTTCTTGGTTGCTAAGCTAAATTTCTTCTCCTAAAGAATTAGAAAATGGTCTATTATTTGCCAAATGACCTGATCTAAATACATGGGTTTTACTCAATAGATGACAGCTGTCTCGCTAGGGTAAATTCAAACTTGAGTGCTTTATATATATATAAATAAATGAATGAGGCTTTATATAATATAAATAAGTAGGCCTATGTAAATAATTTTTCAATATTTTTATGAAATGAGGCATGATTTAAGGCATAAAAAATAATAAATACATCAGAATTTAAATAAGCGGTTCCTTGCACAACCTGCAAGTTAATATTGGAAACAAGACTTAAAAAAAAATGCTAAATAAACCAGAACTTGCAAACAATGTTCTATGCATGATGTCCGAGTAGGGATCGAGATGCTGACAAAATGAAGATTAAAAAACTAGGCCTAACATAAAATATTTTAATGAAATATGCCCTAGTTCGTTTTTAGGATTAAATATTTTTATTTCTTGCTATACTTCAATGTTAAGTGGGAGTAGGAGCGAAGCTGTTACGCATGTTTTTGCCAATAAGATGGCGTTATGTGTCTTAAAAAGTAAGCATAAAAACCACCTATTTCGAAAATTTGCCAAGAGATGTCAGAATGGTAGCTAATAATCTAATACATTTGGTTGATTTTCATTGATCTTTTAAAAACGAATAGTTTATAAATGTTTTTATATATTATGTATCATTTATAAAAGCATAAAAATATATAAATATAGGGTATATGCCAGATATAGGGCATTAGGAGATCGGCTGTTAGATTAGCCTGTCATCTATTGCAAGAGTACTGAAGTGTTTGACAGTTAATTTTTAATTAAATCATCTCAACTTACTTTAAATTTTTCTTAATTAATATATGATTTATAATAATAATTAATTTTTAAATTTTTAAAAATATAAAATTATTCTAACAGTTTGTTTTTCTGTATTTGCTTGATAGCAAAAAAATCCTACTCCTCCTTAAAAAATTTTTTTCTAGAAAATTAAATGGACGATGTAATACACGAAGGAACCAAGCGCCATTAACCTAAATTTGAGTAGAAGGCATTTCATTTGCACAATTGTAAACAAATCCAATGGCAATAACTTTTTTCTTGTTTTATACAAAAAAGTGCACAGAGTAATAATGTTGTGATTTAAATAATGAGCTAGATCTTCTTTTTACCTACAAGATGG
Source organism: Euborellia annulipes (assembly GCA_023213315.1). Lineage (NCBI taxonomy): Eukaryota > Metazoa > Arthropoda > Insecta > Dermaptera > Anisolabididae > Euborellia > Euborellia annulipes. The sequence goes on from JAKCPI010031693.1 coordinate 116,875, forward strand.
CTCTTTATCTCAATTTCAATCATAATGGCGCTTGGTTCCTTCATGCATAACATCTTTCAAATATATATATTTACTTACATTCTGTTATAAAAAAATTAAGCATTGTAAGGGCAACAGTGTGTCCTGAAAACATATAATCCCCACAGGTACGAACGCCTTGAATAGACATTCCAGCTCCCTTCCAAATAAGATAAGCTTCATGAATTTTTGCTCTTAGTTGACTATGATTAGCATATTGACTTAAATCTGGCTCTCGAGGTGCACATTGTAAATGTGTTCCAGGCACAGAAAGTGAAGTAATCAACATAGTAACACATCGTAGAAGAAATACGGTTCCCGATAATGCAAAAAATCGTCGAAGAAGAATAAACCTGTTTTTATAAAAAAAAAAATAATAATGATTTATAAATAGGAAATATTTATTTTTTCACTGAAACAACACCAAGTGATATAAGGCATAGGTTTGTCCCCAATTTGAGCCTTGTGAGGAAAAGCATTATTACAGGGATTTTGATTAACACATGGTTCGCTGATATATTTGTTTAAAAATATTTAATTTTCAAGAAATCCAAAAAAGTAATTTATTTAAAATTAAATAATAGAATTATTTTAAATACCGAGACCAGAATCTCTGGTCACATTTACAATTTGTGAACCAGTGCATACGGATCTCGGAGAATAATAAGTCAGATTTATGCCCCGATTAAAAAATTTTTTTCTCTCTAATTCCTATATCTGAAACACACTTACTTTGCCATTGGCCAAATGGTTTTTCCGACGGCCATTTAATTAAGTTAAAAAAAAAAAAAAAAAATTATTTTAAATATTGACAAACAGACTTCTGCTACTTTTTTTTTTATTTTATACGAAGGTCATCAGAACTATATGCTAGTGTCAGAAATTTTTAACTATTTTTTCACTAATGATATGGGATTCTTTTAAAGACAAACCAACTGTATCCCATCATTTCTTATATTTTCATTTCTTTTCTTTTTTTCTTATGGTGTTGTCTCAGCTGAGACGGGCTTTAAGAATCCCATTAATCTTTAAATTTTCTAGAATAAATAAGGAACATATATACCTATATTTATGAAACACAAGGACCATGATCCATATAAAAAGGAGTAAAGATCCAGTCCATTCACACATATCAAATGCCCAAGGGATATGTGGCACATTATCTAAAAAAATGTCGGGAAGTGGTGGATATTTTTTCATATCGGGTACTCGATCGTGGACCACCACCATCACGAAAGCTGTTATCCAAGTAACGACAAAGAGGTATGCTAGGCTTATGAGCGCTTTGGTGACTTCAGGTTTGAGTCTTGTTGCTCTTCCATCTTCGGAAAGGGGAGGTGTATATCGAGATGAAACACCTTGATGATCGTATTCTGAGAATGAGTATGCGTCATTTAGAATCTACAAAATATTGGTCAAATAGAAAAAAAATTTAATTTTAGTATTTTATAATCAAATAAATTTTAATTTCTCTATGAATTAAAATATACAATATGTTAGTTTGATATTTATATATGTATACATAATAAATTAATTTATGCCTTAGTGGAACTTGTATTATCTTATTTAAGATCTATCAACAGAGAATATCGCTACAATTTATTTGTGACAAATTGATTATTATTTAAATAACGGTCAAGTCTTCCTTATTTAGATAATGAGTTTAATCATATCAAATAGTTGTCTTATATAATACTTACTTCATGTCTATTAAAAAATTGATGATGAATTAAAGGTGAATTTAATGTAGAGCCTGGAGAAATTTGAAGAAGAGTCGCAGGATCATATCCTAATGTTATTAAAGCACTTTGGTTTTCTAATTGTAGTCTTCGAATGCAAATTGTTAGTCGTTTGAGATCACCGATTTTCTAAAAATTAATATCTAATTTTATATTTAAATTAATTTAATTATAATTAGGTTAACTTACGTTTGTAAAATTATTATTTAAATCATTTTCATTTAATAATAATAAAGCTTTTCCGTCAATATCATGTTGAATGAACTTTTGTTCGTATTTAGAAAATCCATTTAATTTTAACCATGAAATAACGTCGTTTGTTGTCCATTCAATAACTGTCGTTGGGGAATTCATTTTTTTTAATGAATATTATCGCCCTTTTATGATATAATTATTTCTCATTATTAACTATTGTTTGATGTTTTCATCTTTGACACATCCATTGTATATTTACTGTTAATGACATGCAAATAACTGTCAGTGATAGGTCAATATTACAACAAAAAAAAGAGGATATATTGAATTAAATTTATATTATAAATAACTTCGAATGTATATAAAATTAGATTTTTTAAATTTAGGTAATAAATAAATTTCTTAATACTTAAATTAACAGGAAGACATATTTCATTTTTAATTATTTCTATTTGTATACATTCAATAAATGAACATCATCATAATTATAAAATGAGAAAATAAATAAAAACATTATTATTATTGAATGGACAAAGCAGTTTAATAATATATATAATTTCATATCGTATCAATTATACGCATGCGCCTGGCATGCGCCATGCGTAAAAGATGGGTCGTTCAGAACTGAACTATTCCAAAAACATTTGATTTGGGGTGCGATACTTGAATATTTTGGGTTAATTGGGAACATAGATAAAAGAAAGGGTAAATAACTATATAATTAATTCAAACGACCAGATTTTCATTTTGTCACAAATCCTTTCTCTCGTTATAATAACAACTGAATGAAAAACCCTGTGTAACGTCGATAACAATTAGAAAAAAAAAGTTATTTTCTCTTTTTAAGAGACAAAATGTTTGATTTTTTTTTATTTATTTCATTTCTTAGGAAATTATAAGTTAATATTAAAAATCAAAGGAAATTGATAATAATAAGAATGAAAAAAAAAGTGCAGGAGATGGATTTGAACTCGAAAAGTTTGGTAAAGAGAGGAAGGAAAAAATATCATTGTTGCCCACTTTAACAATTCAACCAATTTTGATTTTATTAATATTCAACATTGAACAAAATAAGTATTAAAAAATGTTAATATTGCAACATATGATATATAATATTTTATTACGTTTTTTTGCAGATTAATAATTTATAATCATTCAATAGCATGCATAGTTTTCAAATTATTCAATAGACAAACGCACACATATTAAATATCCCTCTTGAATTACATAGTCATAAGCCACAGCAAAATGGCGTCGAAACCAGAAGTGAAACAAGAATTCTCTTGTGTTCAAACAACCTCTAAGGATATGGGAGGTGAAAATAAAGGATCTGACTCTTTTGATAGTGATAGTTATGATTCTTGGCAGCCAACATGCAGCGGTTCCAGCCCTAATTACAACATGGTAAGAATATTCATATTATACATAACCTCTCTTTTGTGGCTTGGGACTATATTCCACTCATTTTATTTACTTTACAAATTACTTGTATTATATAAATTCAGATTTGATAACCATAGAATAATTAATTAATAAATCAATTAATATTAACAATAATACTGGATAAAATAACATGCGAAAGAAGTTAAATAACTATTAATGTGACATCAAATATGAAATTGTCTGAATCTGTTAATCCTGATTTTACAGCCTGAAGTTATTAGAATGTCTGAAGAAGAATCACCAAAAGAACAAAATCCATCAAGGAAAAGGAAGCGAAATATTAACCATTGGAAAGTGGTGGAGGCCAAACGAAGACGTAATGCTGGTCTTCAGTATATGTCCAGTAGAACAAATAAAACCATCGATGCAGCTTCAATGGGACCTCCTTGCAAATGTTCTGATAGATGCTTCACTAAACTTGATGGAGAGGAAGGGAATATTTTTCACTCTTTCTGGGACTTGGAGAATTTCAATGACCAGAATACATATTTAATGGGAAACATAAATATGATGCCAAGAAAGCGAAGGTTTGTTTTCTTTTACTACATAGTGTTTGCGATATTTAATAACAATACCTTTTAAATAAGATTTGGTGGCTGTGAACGTAATAGATTTTGATAGGGAGGTTCAGCCAAATAAAATGCCTTTATATGCTTCTCGACTCCGGAGTCGAGAAGCATATAAAGTTTTTGGTGACCTCCTATCAAATCTATACAATACCTTTTATTTATTTTTCTAGCTATCCGAAAAAGACTAAGAATAACACATCAACCCGGTCAGTGACTTTCTCATATCATTTGAATGTACAAGGTATTCAAGTATCTGTCTGCAAAGAGGCATTTTTGAATGTTCATGGATTACAAAATCATGCTAGACGAGTGAGAAATTTGCAGCAGCAAATTAAGTTGGGCTTGTCTATGCCAATAGAGGACAGAAGAGGTTAGCATGTTCATGGTTAATAATAGTTCAGATCATTTTATAAGCTTAGTAGGCTCTCGGGCTTGGCTGAATTGTTAAAAGCATCACTAAATACAAATATTTGTGATTACTGTTTATGAAATTCATTTTCCTTTTCAGGTAAGCACGGAAACCACATGCATAAATTTTCAGAAGAGGCTGTGCAAGGTGTGCAGAAATTTATTAATGCTATACCAAAATACAAAAGTCATTATAGTAGACTGCAGAACTCTAATAAAGTTTACTTAGATTGTGATTCAACGATTTCGTCTTTGTTCCGCGATAAATATTCTATCTATTGCCAGGAAAACCAGCTCCCCGTTGTGTCTGAAAATAAATTCAGGGAGATTTTTGTCACTGAATTCAATATAGGATTTAAAATTCCAAAATCGGATAAATGTCCTAAATGTGATTCATTTCAAGCCACTCTGAGGAATACGGAGCTATCTGAAGCCTACTTAGCAAAAAAGAAACTTCACTATGATGTACATCTTAAAAAGGCAGAGTATGGGCAAAATATGATTTCAACTTTAACTGCTTTAGCTAAAGAGAATCCCCAAGAATACCACGTGATAGCAATGGACATGCAGAAAACATTTCCGACGCCTAAGCTGACAGTAGGACCGGCATTTTATAAACGTAAACTGTGGACGTACCACTATGGAATATACGACTGTGGTACAAATAAAGGTTACATGTTTCTATGGAGTGAAAACGAAGGAGGAAGGGGATCTGATGAAGTTGGTAGCTGTTTGATAAAGTATCTAGAAATAGCAAAACCACATGCTAAGCAACTCCATATAATAACTGATAACTACAAGGATGAAACCAAGAATTGGGCTCTAATTGCTTTAGAAAGATCTCTTGTAGCAACCAAAAGATTTGAAATTGTGCAGCATTCCTATCCTATGGTTGGTCACATGAGACTCCCTTGCGATAGTGATTTCGGTCACATAGAACTATTTGCTAAATACAGGCGTCCCGTAGTATATACGCCAGATGAATGGGTGAATGTTGTGAAGTCTGCAAGTCCCAGAAACTTCATCGTGACAAAAATTAAAAGAGAGGACATCAAAACTTTAGATGACCTCAAGACATTGCTAACAATACCAACTCAATTCTTGGATGGAGATTCGATTGACTTCAGTGAAGTTACTCAATTTCAATTGGATAGGAAGAACCCTTTTGAGCTAGGTGTTAAGCACGGTTATAGTGACTTAAGGCCAATTCAATATGCAAACATTTACATTAAGAAGGAAGAAAGACCTGTGGAGCCTGATCCCTTTCAACTAAGAGTTAAAAATAGAAATCAACTCCTTATAAACCAGAAAAAATTGACTGATGTTATGTCTCTCATGGCATTCATCCCAGAAGCCAGTCAACAATTCTTCTTCTCTCTTGAAGGAAATAATGTTGAAGATAATGATGTGGATGAATTTCTTTAATATATAGTATATATTCTTTCTCAAATACTGTGTTTTCTCTAAATAAGTGTATTTCAATATTATAAATTACAAGGTGACGAAAGAGGAAATATAAATATTTGAACGTTTAAAATTACGAATTTAGAAGCAATAAACCTTCAAATATTAAAATTTAGACTAATATATTATGTTTTTAATCAAGTATGGCCCTATTCATTTTCTATTTTTGTATTTTTCTTGATAAATAAAAAAAAAATGCACAGAGTAATAATGTTGTAATAAAGAGGTAGATCTTTTTCCCTACAAGATGGCGGTCTTATCTCAATTTCGATCATAATGGCGCTTGGTTCCTTTATGAATAACTTCGTCAAATTTGTCAATATCTCGAAACTAATGTATTTGTGGCTTATGACCACTGATCCCTTCAATTGTTAACTACTAATTCCCCGATTTCAGTCTGAGTGAGCAACATCGCCCCCTGGTGGGGGGGTGCTGAGTAATATTTTTTCTGGAAAGGGGGCGGTAGGCCAAAGTTTTGGAACCAGTTTTGTAAATTATTATCCGACTCCCCCAGATATCTAGCACAGATTGTATTTGATATGTGCCTAGCATAAAAGACTATGTTTTTAAACAAGTTTTAAAATGAAGGAAAAAAATTGGCAGTAGGTCAAATGAAATATATAGGAATGGGGTCTAAATCTCTTTTGATCTCCAAAAATACTTTTAAAAAAATCCCAGTCCAATAGTTGGTATCCGTGAAATGATACATTTGGCGCCATTTTTGCCATTTGCACACTTGTTGACATTTGTTCATAGATTGTTTTGTGCAAGGAACAAAAGTTTTGTGTCAAACTGATAAATGAAAGAAATGTGAATCATTTTTTCCATTAGATAATTAATTTTTATTAAAACTCGTTCTAAAAAGAAAAATTCATTCTCCAAGTTGTTATTTTAAGAATATATAATTATGGCAGATCTTAAACTTAAAAAGAAAATTAATTTTATTTTTCAATTGCATGGATACTCACTGAGAAGGTTAATGAAATAAATTATATTCTTATTCCTTTTTTAAATTCGTTTACTAATAATATAATACACTTTCAGTGAATCATCTAAATTTCTTCAGAATCAATTACAACCGATTGAATCCACTCAACATGATGAATGGTTGGACCGAATAATAGAACAAATTAGAAAACAACATTTAAAAACATTATGTATAGAAAGGGACAATATCGAACAAGCCATTAAGGTATTTTTGTATTTTACATTTCATAATTAAATATTGCACTGGTATTAAAAAAAGACGGCATCCTTGAAAAAACGAATTTTTCTTTTAACAATTATAAATGTTTTGGTAACAAATGACAAATTAATAATAGATACCTGCACTTCTATGTCATTAAAAGGTTTAGCTGTTCCATTCATATGTGGCAATATGGATTACCCTACTAATTATTTCACTTCTGGTTCGAAGACTTGTTTAGGATATCTTAACACTAGCTAACAAATAGCTAAATACAGTTAGATAAATAAATAAATTTATTAATGATTTGATTAGATTCCCAACTTACTTTAATTAATAATATTTTGTTTTTTATTCCAGGATTGTATTAGAGAAGGTTTTGATGAATCTGAAACTATTTTTAATTTGATTAGCGCATTTAGTATACCAAGACTCAAATTTATATCTGAAAAAAATAAATTTGTCATCGAGAATTTCGATACTCATGGATCTAAAAAGCCTGAAATTTATGGCAATTCATTAGATAAAGCTCATATATTTCGACACAGGTTGAATAAATTATTTAAATTTATTTTTAATAATTATTTAACCATGTCTTTCTTATTTATTTAGGTATAATATATTGTTCCAAAGAACATCTAGAAGTGAAATCTTTGCACCTGTAGTGGGTGAATTACAAGATAAAAAATTTAAATTAAAAACTGTAGAGTATCTTATGAGTATTTCTGAAAAATGTTCTGATGTTGTTATATTAGGAATGCTCACTCAATTAAAAGAAGGAATATTTTTTATTGAAGATTTAACTGGAACGCTTCAGCTGGATTTGTCAGAAACTATATCCTTTATATATTTAATTTTACTAATATATTATTTTTTGAAATCATTGGGGAAGTTGAAGGTTCAGCCAAATGTAATACAATAAAATCAACGATTGTATAAATATACAGTATTTATGATATAAATCATTTTTATCAAATTTATTATCTTTATGATTCCTCGGGACCACCGTAATGTAAAATATATCAATCTATTCGTGACAAAATTTTAAATTTGCACTTCTACATATTTATGTAAAAATAACGTTTTGGATAGATTAATTTAGCAAAACCTTTGTTCACTCGGTCTTTTTAAAATGCTAAAGATATCAAAAGAGAGACGCTATTTCATATTTTCTTTAACTAATTTATACAATTATCATACTGGTTTAATTACCGAAAATAGTTTTGTATTAATTGAAGGAATTTATGAAGACCAAATTTTCCACGTTTCTGGTATTGGATTTCCGCCTGGAGAATTTTCAAAAAATACAAGGTAAAATAAAAGTTAATCTAATTATATTCGCTATATATATGGGTGAATGTATGCTATTTGAATTTTTTGTGTCCCAAAACAAAACAAAAAAACTCAGTTCAATTTAATATTCATGATTTCCATATTTGACATTATTTTTGTATCTGTAATGATAAAGGCCAGAAGATATTTAATTTTTTTGCGCTTTATAAGTACGAGGAGAAAACTCTGTTAGTGATTAGGAACATGTTATTTATCAAAGAAAATATTTAAAATTTGAAAAAAATCGTTAAAGCGAATTTCGAGAAAATTTGATAAAACTAAAAAAGTTCATCTCTAAAGTACCAGTTCTCAAAGTTTCCCAAAGATGATCGAACATAACTAGTATAAAAACTATTGTAATAAATGAATACCCAGGGGAGAATACATTTATAACTATTTTAGACCATTAATACCTAAAATGAAACAATGAAAAATGAATCGTGAATTGACTATATGGGCCAAATAAAACACGATATTATTTATTACTTAAGAATACCGTAACAATGATATTATTAGTTTAACATAAATTGTTTTCTATTGACCGTTGAAATTCAAATAGCGTATATTCACCCATATATATATAAAGAGACCAAATGATAATAGTTTCAACGCAAATTAGAAACTTATCACCTTTAGATCTTTTTTTGATTAAAATTAATGTGAAATTTAAAATATTTTTCAATAATAATTATAAAAAATTTGGATAAACGTTTGTAAAATTAAAAAAAAAAAAAAAAAACAGAATCATTAGTAGGCTATATAATATAAGAATTGATCATTCTTGTCATTTGATCTTTTTTTTTCTTTAAACATAACATGATGAATATTAATTATAATATCAATATTTATAGGATGTTTTTAGGAAATATAAACACATTTGGTGGACCTTCTAAAGAATGTTTAAAAAATTCATCAAAACTCCTCAAATATGAAAAAGAAAACGATGAGGCAATGATTATTTTTTTGACTGATGTATGGCTAGACGATAATAAAGTATGTATAATTTTCTTCATCTATTCCTTGTATAAGGAAATTTAAAATTTTTTTGTTATCTTGATCTCTATTTCCTTCTAAAAGAAAATCTTAGCGATTAATATGGGGGAGAATATATCCTCCATATCTTTCATATAGTGAATATATTTTTAAATTTGAAATTTTCAAAATAATCATTTTTGTGCTGCCCTGCGCTGTGTTGTTTTGCGCAAACTACGTGATTTAATTAACTCAATGTGTGCCTTAGCTTAATCTTAATTTTAATGTCCCATCTTCAGTCCTTTAAAAGTGTCTATGTCCCGGAGTTGATCGTTTGGGTATAATACATGCATATTTATGTATCATATGTACGGGCTAGTTGTTCCATCTTACTTATTTAGTAGTATAAACAAACAGCACTGATTTTTACTTTCTCGTACCCTATTATGCATTGTTTTGAAATTCACCATAATAATTTTTTTTTTATTGTGTTTAAGGTAACAGAAAAATTAAATATTCTGTTTGCTGGATATTCTAATTGTCCTCCTCTTGCATTTGTAATTATGGGAAATTTTTTAAAATCTCAATATGGGACTTCACAAGCTTCTACTTTACGAACAAAATTTAAATTTTTGGCAGAAATGATTAGTCAATATTCATCTTTAGTAGAAAAAACAAAATTTATATTTGTCCCAGGATCAACAGATCCAGCCTCGCCTTATATTCTACCAAGGTATTGTATGTCATGCAATTCTAGATATTATGGCCAGATATTTAATTATGCCTTTTTTTTAAAGGCCTCCAATACCTGATTGTTTAACAGAAGACATTAGACGTTTGATTCCTAGTTCGATGTTTGCATCAAATCCTTGTCGGATTCAATATTGTACTCACGAAATAGTGGTAATACGAGAAGATCTAGTAACAAAATTGTGTCGCAATACAATTCATTTCCCACCAATAAATGAAATACCAGAACATGTAAGTCACTTATTAAAAATATAATTAGAATAATTTGTTTTTATAATTTTAAAGTGAAACTTTTATTATTAATTTTGTAGTTCGCAGCAACTCTCGTCTCTCAGGCTCATTTAATTCCACTGCCACTAAGAGTTTGTCCAATATTTTGGGCACACGACTCTTCTCTACATTTATACCCTTTACCTGATCTCGTGGTGGTTGGAGATCACTTTAATTCTTTCAATACACAATATTTAGATTGTCAAGTAGTAAATACAGTAAGTATCTATTGTTTTAATGGGAGAGTAGGTGGGCTAGAAAGGTTGGTTAGGAAATGGAAGCCGCCATTAAAATAAAGAATTTAACTGAATTTATATTTTCCTTAATAATCCATTTTTCTATTATTTCAGGGATCATTTCCTAAAAATGAATTTTGTTTTACTGTTTATGTACCATCAACTAGGCAGGTTGAACCAAGTCAAGTTACAGATGACCCTTGGAATACTTCAAGTTAGTGACCAATTATTTTAAAATTTTTGAGGGAGGAAACGGGAACCCACCTCAGTGTCATTCCCATGAAAGTTACTCCTCAGAGTAACCACAACGTGTCAAGACTGACACTAATGACTGAAGAGATGGAGATTTTAAAACTTTATAATGAAGTATATATTACAGGAATGAAAGAAATAAAAATATTTTTATATATATTATTTATTTTAATACAAAACAATTCCTATACTGTACAATCATAGGTATGATTTTATTTATTTGAATAAAGTATAGTGCTAATGACTAATACTTATAAAAAGTAGGACTCACATTAAAATTATAATATACTTGTTTTATTATATTATAATTTGAGTATTTCATTTAGATCATTTGGAAAATACATAATTTTAAATACAAGTGTATTATTATTATGATAAGTTCTGAGATTATAAAAGAAACCTAAATGAGGCTAAATAATAACTTTTTTGATATTAGTAAAAATGTCATATTTAATAAAAATGGTTCAAATAGTTCTCTAATGTGAATCCACTTTCATAACCGATGATCAAGGCCTCTTTAATATAATATAAATTAGCACCTGAATGATTCTAAGAATTATATTAAAATTATAAAGCTTTTACAAAACAATAATATTCCAAGTGAAATGAAGTTTTGAATTATTGCTTCAGCTTAGAATAAAATAATTTACTAAAAATGAAATAAGTAGATTTTTGTATATATAATAACAGAATTTTTTCAAAAGATATATATTATATAATAAATAATTAATTAGAAGTTGGTAAAAAATTTTCAATAATGATTTTTTAAATATATTCTGAAATTCTATTCTTATAATCGATATTGTAAAATAACAACAGCCTTTTCAGATTTTTATTTTTTTAAGAAAAAGTGAACGCGAAAAGATTAAAAGGTAATTAAATAATTTTTTTAAATTATTGATTCTTTTTCAAAATACTCTTAAAATTAAAGATATTTGAGCAAAAAAATTATTTAATTCTTTTAAAATTTTAAAGGTCCTTAGTACTGAGTGATACATGTGCCTACATGTGATTATTTCATTTTTTTTATAAAAGATGATCGAATTATTTATTGGAAAAATTCCAAGGCGTGACCAAGAAAATTTCCATTAAAAATTTTTGTTATTAAAAAAAACAAAACAATTAAATAATCACATGTAGAAACGAATGTGTGACAGTCAACTTTGCCACTAACAGTTCATAAGTGTACAAAACCGTGTAGAGCAAGAGGGTATCAAGTCTAGGGCTAGTAAAAGAATTAGATTTTCGGTTTAACTGTGATTTATTTGTAAAAATTATAACTGAATTGAGATTGTCACAGATGTAACAATCTTTATAATTTTAGCTGAATTGTACCTGAAGAAGGCCACAGAATGAGTGGCCGAAACGTTGTACTTTTTACAAATAAACCACAGTTAATCCAAAAGTCTAAATCTTTTACTAATGATAACATCTGTGAAAGCCTAAACTCCAAAAAAAAAAAAAAAAAAAAAAATTATAGGGCTGCTTAAAGGTCCCAATACCGTAGACTCTCAAAAATTCGAAATCCAAGGGACTAACAAGTAAGAAAAATTAGAATTATCGAGACTTTGAATTATCAAGAGAAAAGAAAAAAAATAACGTTTTATTATATTCTTGAAAATATGTATGAGCTCACATAAATTTTATACATAGCCTCAAGGAATAAAAAATATGAAAATGACTTAAAAGAACGCAAAAATAAGTAAGGGACCCAGACAGCTTGGAATATTACAGTAATATTGCAGCTCAAACAGCAACATTGCTGTATTATTACTGCAATGTTGCAAAAAGGCGGGCATTGGGATATTGCTGCAATGTTGCCAATATTTTGCAAGATTTGCAATATTGCTGCAATGTTGCCAATATTTTGCAAGATTTGCAATATTGCTGCAATGTTGCCAATATTTTGCAAGATTTGCAATGTTGCCAATATTTTGCAAGATTTGCAATGTTGCCAATATTTTGCAAGATTTGCAATATTTCTGCAATGTTGCCAATATTTTGCAAGATTTGCAATGTTGCCAATATTTTGCAAGATTCGCGATATTTCTGCAATATTCCAGGCTGTCTGGGGAGTCGTACTTCTGCCTTGTACTCATGGTGACAAACTAAAGAAAATTTGGAACTTATACTGGGCTGAAAGGAAGTAAACATTACGCGGAAAATGAGGAGTAAACATAGCTAGAAAAAATTCGAATTATAGAACGTTCTCTCCCCTTTTGTTACGAAAAGGATTTCGAGTTATAGGGCGTATCAAAATACAGCATTATTTGAGATTTACCCAAGTTTCAGCTGAAGAGTTCGAATTATCGAGAGTGGGCTATATTGAAATAAAATAGAAAAAGAATTTATTTAAAAATAAAATAAAGAGAGCGAGAGAGGGGGGGGGGGGGGGTATAAAATTACACAAAGTTGCCAAAACTGTTAGACACTAGCCGAATCTTTTAAAATAGCATAAGTTCTCCCGTTAATGTCCCTCTTCTGCAAGTAATATAAATGCCAAATTATTGAATTTTAATTATGATTCAATAATGCAACATTTATTGCTTATCTTAGACTTTTTACTTTTACAAGTAGGAATTTCAAAATAAAATTTGTACTTAAATGCACTTAATGGATAAAGACTAAATGTCATTTTAATGGAAATACTTTCTCTCTCTATATATATTACATATATACATAGGTAAGAGAAAGTAAAATTTATATAAAATCTTAAGATAATCTCTGATTTGTATATAATTTTACATGTCGGAAATTTGTACCTTTTTCGATTGAAAAAAAAAAAAATTAAAACGTTCATCGTTGGAAATAAAATAGTATTTTTCTATATTATATTTTTTATAAAATATATTTAAAAAATATTTCTAAGCTGAGCAACATATTAAAACACTCAACTCACATTTTTAAATCGTCGACAAGCATCTTCACGTTCATTCTGATCAAAATACCAAAGAGTTATGGCATATCTGAAAAAAATTTTAAAAATTAATATAGCATAACTGTGATGGGCATACATAGATTGTGAAATTTATAGGAGTAGACGAGAAATTTTGTTGTTTAACAAAGGAGTCGCATATTCTCAATAGAAGTTAATTCATTTTAACAGCTCGGCTTGCCTCAAATTGCTATTATGTAAGCAAAAACTTTAACGCCAAAGCGTTAACATTTAGTAGTTAGGGTTAAAAATTAATCTCTTGCCTAGGGATGCCTTTATTTTAACGCCGTATTTAATGCATCAAAATGGAGTTTTTAATCAAAAAGTAAGGTTATGATTTTTGACATTTGGTATCCAAATGTCTTCGCTGTTAAAACTTGATTTAGAGAATAGCATTTTTTAACGCTGATGTTATTACATTACTTTTTAACAGCCGTTAAATTTTAACGTCTATTTTTACAGAATAGACCTGAACAAGTGTTGAGGTGGAATCTCACCCAGAATTTTAGTTCAAAAGAAAGAAGTTTCTTCTAAATTTTGAAATTTTAAATTACGAGCAATTTGACTATGACGAATTTAAGTTTTTTTTTTCAACTTGTCTACAACCTTCGTTATACCGGTATACACATACCTTGTTTTAAAAGCAGGTTGAACTTCATGAGGATTTCGACGATCTGACCAGAAGAATAAAATTCTATCAAATAAAGGTTCAATATCTGCAACAACTTGCTCTTGCCAACCTTCAGGAAATATTCGCAATAATCCACCATTCTCCTATTTAAAAAAAGAGGATCCAATCAAAAATAATTTCGCACATTTCTGAAGTTGAATTCAAAATCTTATAAGGCGAGATTTGAAAATCAAATTCAAATAAACCCTAAATGATATTGTTTTATTTAATTAAAAAAATGAATATTACCTTAACATTCCAATCTTTATTTAAATAATAAATAGCAGTGATACATCGGCCATCTCTATTAGGATTATCTACATGTTTCACATAATGGGAGCCATGTCCTGGATAACAAGCGACCATTGCCTGAAAAAAAGAATAAAAATAAATTTTATTACAAAAAAGTCTACTTTGTTACATTCAGGAGCTCAAATCGAGGTTGAAGATCACGAGTTATCCGAGCTAAGATTAACATTTGTTCTCTTCTACTATATCCTTCAGGCTCTTTTTTTTTGGTGACAACAATAATTCCTATGCTAACCTGAGATGAAGGGAATAAGCAAGGAAAAAAAGAAAAAAGTATATTTATTTACTTATTTACCTTCTATTAATATAAATCTATTTCAGTATTTTAAGAATTCCCTAGAATTGAGAAGCTCAATTGGAATAGGAATAGGAAAACAGGCAGCCGCTCATAAAATTACCAAACATAAGGGGGGAATTTTATATTTATTTATAATAATCACATAGAGAAAAAAACGCGGGAAGATAGTGTAGCTCATAGTTTTTTGATATTTGCAAAATTTAATTTCAATTTGAATAGATATGCCATTTGCAATTTCGATTACTAAAAAACTTGATTTGTGCACCTGAATTTCTCTTATGAAGTAAATTAGAAAATTTAAATGAGATACTTTTTGAAGGTCATCCAACCAGTTTTTTGACTAGTCCAAATATATAAAAATTGTTTCTTATTCCTTTAAGATTTTATTTTTTTATAATATTTTTTGAAACCAAACTTTCTCGTACTAAGTTAGTTATTGCGATTTATTGCGTTGGTTATTGTGATTCGGCCATATACGGTATTATATATATAAATCATTTAACCTAATCATCCCCTTCTCTTGGAATTTTAAATCAAGCTAGCTTTTTAGTTGTTTATATTCTGTCCTTGAATCATCATCGAAATGTAAATATTTGTTTGGAGGGAGGAGATGTTATCAAAAGAATTTGCATTTTAGGCTCAGAGCTAGAAGGGGATAAAGAATAATTTTATAGAGCAATAAGTGAGGCGAATAAACTAGATTAGTTGAAATTAAAGAATATTTTAAATTATATTAGGAGGGACAGTTCTGTTTTCATAAAGTATTTTTAAAGTTTTGCTCTTAAATCCAAGGAAAAAAAACTAGCAAATTAATTCAATCTTTTTTAATTAAAAGAACAATATTTTTAGTCTAAAAAAAGATTTTAAAGTCAACTTTATCCTTAGTTATAAAAACCACGTTGATAAGAATTAGAGTTTAGATTTTAATTGTTGACAAAATATATATTCATAATTTCGGAAATTAAATACACGTGTTTTACATTGATTAAATAATGAATACGTATCTAATAAATTCCAATGGTAAAAGCTTGTGTTAAAGTGAATGGACATGTTTTAAAAATATTTGCGTGAGATTGGTAAAGTTCATTGATCTTTTGAATTATGATAAATATATTTTGAAAATTTTCTGAATGGAAATGAATTTTCAAGTTTATAAATATAGTTTACAAATACCAATAAAATTTTATATTATTAGGCCTACTATTTCGAACTATCACACTTTAAGAATAAATCTGAATATATCATCAAAAACAAACATGATAATTTTTGCAAAAGAGCAATGACGTATTAACCAAGCCACACGTGCCTTGTGAAAAATTAAAGAATAAACAAAAAAAAAAAAATTTAATGATTTATTTTAAATCGGAAATTTGAAATAATCTTAGATGATGATACTTCATTTCTTATTCTAATATTTGCATTGTACAAGTTCATAATAATAATAACTGAAAAAAATCATTTATTTCGTCTTATTCGCGGAATATGTTTTTTTTTTAATCATTAGCTTATTAATTTTGATATTCAATAATAGTTTTTATCCTTTAATATGAATCTTTGATAAGGATTCTTGTTATATTTTATGTCCCAGAAGTAATATTATTAACTTGAGTATTTTTAATCTTTTTTTTTTTATTAAAAATATCAAGCTAATGATAAATTTTGATTAATTAATTTTGAAAACATTTATCATTTTATTATCTTGAATAATTAATTTTCAAGATAATTAATTTCGCTAAAATTTTTTAATGAAATAATGTATGGTTTATTATCCATACCTTTTTTTTTATTAATTAAATCATCCATGATAATGTATTTATTGTATATATATGTGTGGGTGAATTTTATAATGAAAAGAATAAATATGAATCAGAAGGTGTGATATTTTTGAGTGAGTAAATAAGCAAAGCAAGAGGAGAGTTGGCGATTTTTTTCTGGGTCGAGGGAATCGAGGCGGAGTGAGTGGGGAGCAAATAGCAGCAGCTGCCAATCCTTGTAAGCTACGCTCTGGGGCGTACGTGACTTGAAGCACACGACGACCGCCGACCGGCGCAACCTTTGCGTACAAACCGCACTCGATTCTGTCAACAACATCTCACTAAATGCTTCCTCCTACTAATTTTTTTTTTTTTATTTAATAAAATAACTCTCATGTATTCAATTATCTCTAAATATATTCAAAGGATTTTAAAAAAATATATAATATTTTTTTTTTTAAACAATGAAATAATCACAAGTAGAAAACGCTCGGGTGGGACTTTATATTATCCCTCACTGAACTAGCAAATATTTTAAAAAGAACTAGGAAACAAAGAATATTCAATATATGTAAAATTCTTAATATTCCAAAGATTCGGAAATTAGAGCCCATTAGCCACGAAAAGAAGATCTATAAAAAAGAAACAACAAATAGTTCAAGCTAATTCATGATCCCCCCCCCCTCTCTCTCTTTCCCAAGTAACCACCAGAGCCCGTGAGTAAAATATGTAAAACACCATTAAGTTTTTAAGAAATTTACATGAGAAAAAAATTGGGAGTTAAATGAAGAGTGATTAATTAAACTAAAAAAATCTAGATTATAAAGCAAACTTCTTTTTTCCTTAATTATTTTTAACGAATCCAATTGCCAAATGATGATATAATTTTTTTTAGAATAAATTAGATTACTGTATTATTTAAGATATATAATAGTTTAAGAGATGAGACGCAATGTTTAGGTTTCATTAAATATTTTTTTGTTATTCAATTATCAAAAAATTTTGAAAGTAAATGAGAAACCGGGAACTTCTATTTACTTCTAGCAAAATTGCATTTGAGAAAAAAATTATTTTATAATAATTGCTTTTTGTTGCATAAAAAAAGTACGAGGTAAACCTTTAAAATTTTTATAAAATTATGATTATATATTTCAATGCATATAATCGAAGAGACTAATATTTAAACTATTTCCTTGTCTGTTTATATTTATCAAACAATTCTTAGCATAAATTTTCCTTAAATATTTAATTAACTATGGAAAATCTATATTTATTGATGAGATAATTTTTTTTTTTTAATTCTTTGGAAAATAATCAATTATCAATTAATTTAATTGTTTTTATCTTTTTTATTTTTTGAACACATATACATAATAAGCCAAATGAATAACCATAAATATAGTATTTATAAAGTTTAAGAGGGATGGAAATAATTTTTCTTATGTATATATATTACTGAAATTTGATAAATTCTAATTCAACAGAAAATTACTCTAGGTTAAATGTTTCAAGGGTTCATTAAAATTAAAATTAAATTTAACACTTTATGTACATTTCGTCATTGCTTTCATCAAATGTGATTGACATGAGTTGACATATGTCAATCATTTCTGATGATGCCGAAATGTACATAAAGTGTTAAATAATTTCAATTAAACTTTAAAATGCTAATTTGATTTTAATTTTAATAAATCCTTGAAACATATACCTAGGTTAATTTTATGTTGAATTAGAATTTATCAAATTTCAGCAATATATAGATCTATATATAAATATTCATTATGTTTCAACTAGTGCCCACGGTAATCAGTTTAAATCTAATAATTTTTCCTTTTTTTCATTTCCATGTTTTTCTTTGTTAGTGAATTTAAATTGGTTTATTTCTAATATTCCATTCTAATTCTTCAATCGAATTATTTGTAGAAAAATCTTTTTTGAAAAAAAAAAAAATTAAAAGAACTTCTAAAGTATATAGATTATGTTTTTTATAGTAAAATATATTTTATAAAATATATCTTGGGATACCTCCAAAATTCAAATGACACTTAGAGTTAGATCATTTTGTAAGTTTCAAAAGCATGTCTTGAAAAGGTAAGTACAAGTGGCACCATAAAAAAATTAAATACAAATTTGACACGACTTGAAATACGTCTCATTCCTTTTTCCTCTCTTTTGTTATCCTTTATGGCAATAAATCCGATATTCAAATTATGTAATCTCAATGCGTTTAACATTTAGATACAAAATTATTTTTGATTTGTATCTAAATTATCGAGTGAAGGGCATAATGAAGCATACCGATATTCTCATGTGATTATCCCAAATATATTTTTTACAAATAAGAGAAAACATTGTTAAAAAAATAGCTTTTAACTAATTAACTTTATTTAAAAAATTAATTTGATTTTTTTAATATGCTTTTTAATAGTAGTTTATAAATATTAAATTAATTTTATATTTAAAGTTTATGGTGAGTCACAATAATATAGCATAAGAGGAATTGTCAAAATTTCTATCTCAAAAATTGTTCCTTAACAATGCTCTTGTGAGTAAACAAACTGACAGTCAAATTATAAATGAGAATAAGAATAAAATATACAATTAAATATAATATAGTAAATTGTATATAAGAAAAAATGATGAGATTAAAGTTGAATGTAAAAAAAAAATCATTTTCAAGAGAGAAAGATTTTTAAGATAAATAATTTAGCCTTACCTTTGTTCTCCCATTGATAGTATAATTGCCAAGCTTTCCATTGTCATGCATTCGATTAGCTCTGACAATTATGGCATCTACTTGATTGATAAGATAACTTATATGCTTGCAATAGTCTTCTTTGCCATCCACCCAATGTATCTGGTCCCCACGTATCGTTTTCAAATCATTTGGTGTTTTATTACTAACTAACTGACCATCTTTAAAAACACCTAAGCTATATAGTTTTAACACTTCATCAAAAATTGACATTCCATAGTCTATGCCCAAAAAATTGTCCACCACGCATACTCCGTATATATCCAAGTCTCTAATGACATTTCGACAAATTTCATCGTGTATACATTCTTTATCGGCATTATTGTGTAAAAAGGGTGGCGGGTGATCCATTAGAGGAACATCGGGAAATGTGTTTAAAACTGTTTGTAAAGGCATGTCACTTTGTTTTGATGATGTTGAATTTGATTTTGCAGTTTGAGTTGAACACTGATCAAAATCAATTGGGTTTAAAATTTCGGTCTTTGCATTAAGAATTTCTTTTTCTGAACTACCCTCGTAAGTTATTGCTGCTCTATTCCACTTTTCGGGTTCGTCTAGCCGTTTTCCTGCAGTCTTCGAAGTTGATGGAATGTGCCCTTCTACTTCATCATTGCCTGATTTGTTTTTCTTACAAAATGACTTATGTTTTTTCCAATGTACTTTTTGATGCTCTTTAGAACAATAATAAACAAGTTTACATTGTGAACATCTTAATAAATTTTCTGACGTACCGCACTCAGCACAAGAAACAGAAGGATTCATTTCAAAATCAACATTGCAAGCCTTTATGCCGACATCATATTCTCTTTTTTCAGAACTTGACCTCCCTAGTCAAAAATGGAAATTAATAATAAACCGAATTGATATAAAAAGTAAGATAGAATAAAAATTTAAATAGATAAATTAATATCAAAAATTTTACTTTATAATTTTATATATGACTTTATATGTAAAATAATTTAAAGTATATAATAGTTATTTAGAGGGTAATTTGAATCTGATGTAATAACGCCATCTATTTTAATCCGAGGGTGGGTACTTAAATGGGTAATTTAGTACCATATGTTATTTAAAGAGGCGCCACTATTCACAGGCAAAAAGCCACGATTGCCAACTATGGATATCATATTTGCCTAACCTTAACAAGTTTTTAATACAACCCTATTTGTTATTTACGTGATTTGCACATTAATCACAGATACAATCTGGACACAATGAGTCTTTTAAGATGTAAAAAATGTAGCCATGTTATTATAGAAAATTCCAATAATTTAATTGATATTCATAGTAATCCAATGGACATTACTGCATCACCAAATTCAAATTGTGTGTCAAATACCTTAAGTGAAGATACCTTATGGTATTTAAAACATGAAGACATTTCCTGGATCAAATCAACCCTAGATCAAGTAAGACAAATATAAATGAAATTAAAATTTCAAATATTAATTCCTTAATTGTTTAATTAAATTTTTAGAAAGGGTGGACCAAAGGAAAAGTGAATTGTCCAAAATGTAGTCAACGAATAGGATCTTATGATTTTATATCTGGAAATCATTGTTCATGTGGATCTTATATTGTTCCTTCAGTTCATCTAGTCAAGAGTAAATTAGATTTAATAAAATTGTAAGCTGACATTTCTATCTATCTTTTTAATATCATGTTTTTATATAGGATAACTATCATTTTAATAAAGTCATATTTTTTATAATTCTTGAATTTTTTATATTTTAATTAGATAACGATGATTTTCCATGGGTCCCATGTACAGTGAGGGACAATATTAAGTCCCACCCATGCGTTTTCTACTTGTGATTATTTCAATGTTTTTAAAAAAAATATTATATATCTTTTAATGGAAACTTTCATAGTTCAAACCTAGAAAGTTTCCAATAAAGATTTTCATTTTCTTTTATAAAAACAATGAAATAATCACAAGTAGAAAACACATGGGTGGGGTCTTAATATTGTCCCTCACTGTACCATTGCGCCAGATCATTTCTATGATCATTATTCGCTCCCATTCAACCACTCTAACTTCGACGGCGAAATCTAACAATCTAGCAATTGGGTTCCAAAATTATACTTCCCAGAGCGAAGAGTTTAGTTGATATAAAAATCTGGGGTGACAAGCAAAGAACACAAATTTTGATTACCGAAAGTAAGAGAAAGTTGTGCTATGCGACCAGTGTCGACATATATTTAGTAAATTTAAAATAAAAGATAAATCCTCATTATATACAAGACAAAATGTCTTTGTGTAATTACTCTGTAAAAGAACAATATCTATTTATTTTTTGTACTGATCAGAATCTTTGTAAATAATTATAAACACTCTTTATTGGAACGTTTCAGAGGGGGGAGGGAGAGGGGGCTATATCCCGCTGGTAACGTTATTTGTTCAATATTTCGTCTGAATATATTCTCAATGAAAATCATTATATCGTCAAATAAAATGGAATTCTCAATGTCAGAATCAATTGGTAAAACTGCTAAATCAATCAATTAAGTCAGTTGCTGTTGGTTTATGTAAAGGAAGATGAAAGAGCAGGAGCACCAAAATTAAAAAGCCTCCGATTACAATCCAGCGAGACATTTCGGGAAAACTTTATTCTTCCATCATCAGTCTTTTAAATTGTGTAGTTCCCTTATATTATTCTGTATTTGTGCCCATTTGACAGCTTGAGCTACACAATTTATTTATAAAAGACTGATGATGGGAGAATAAAGTTTCCATGAAAGGTCTCGCTGAATTGTAAATAATCGGACGCTTTTTAATTTTGGCTACTCCTACTCATCTTTCAATGTTTATTTTTTGAAAACTGACCGGCAAGTGATGATACACGCCGCCAAGATGCTCATCACCGACAATCCATTTTTAATGAACGCTAAAAATAAATACCATCTTTGGAAAGGCAACTTCCTACATTTGGATATTTGGCTATTATATCAATAATATATAATCATGGATTTAACACAATGTTGTCTTACTCGGCGTGAACGAAGGTTGGTTTTGCGATTTGATATTGTAAACCCTCAAAAGAATAAAAGGCAACATTTTGTTAAATAATCAAATAGGAAGAATAAAATGAGCAAGCAGCTAATTATATTTCATTTTATTAAAAAAACCAGGGCCCTGGTTTTTTTAATAAAATGAAATATAATTAGCTGCTTGCTCATTTTATTCTTCCTATTTGATTATCAACACTCAGCTATATACCTCCTTCAAATAAATTTTGTTAAATCCAAGATTATAAGTTACGGACGGGCTCAATATCTGGGAATATTGAATGTACGTGTAATTATATATTTATTTGGAATTAAGAAAATGTCTATTTTCTCATAGCAGAATTTGTAGTGTAAAATGGCAGAATTAAGATTTAATTTTGATTAAAAAAAATTATTTTTTATGTATTCATTTATTTATTATTCCATATTATAAAATATGGATACAAAAGAAAAACTAGTATAAGGTTAATATAAATATAAATTCAATTTAAAGTAATATGAGATCAAAATAAATCATCTTCTTGAATTTGCTGTTTCATCGCTAACATCTAAAAAAGATAATTAATTAAATGATTAATGTAGAAAATAAGCCAATAAAAGAAAAAACTATCAAATATAAATAAAGAAAATGACCAGTAGGTTCATATGCATTCAAACCAATATTGAATATTTATTTTTAATTCAAAAACTAATCATTATAAGTAAAGAGATAGTAAATGATCAGATCTGAGTTATAATTAAGAACAAAACAATGAAAAACGCTGCAAGGGCCAAAATATTGAAAATATTTTTCATTTACGGAAAATTGTCTTAAAAATCTCAAATATAACAAAATGGAGAACGTTTTATGTGCCAACACTAGAGGTAGTTTAAAAATGAATCAAAAGATGTGAACATTAGGGGTTTGACATTTTTACAACCTCGTATTCCTGTATCATAATTGGATGAACTTTTACTAAAGATTAAATAAAATCTTATTTTCAAGGTGATTTGATAAAAAATCGTCAGATTGTTTGCCTATTTTTTGAAGTCACTCTAAATAGATACAAAATTGTACACATGTTTTAGACTCACATATATAGGGCCATTAAAGACACAAGAAAGTCAAATAATCTTGATAATCAATAATTGGAGGTTGTCTTGAATAATGTCATTGGTGAGGATGAATATCAGTGAGAGTTGTCCTTTAGGCAGAAGCCGTACTATTCTTCCATTATTGATCGCACGCTCACAACATTAGTTACTTCGGGCATTGTTGATTGGGGACTAATCTGTTTTCCAGTGGGTTTTCAAGAAATTGAGCTAGAGAGAAAATAGTTTCGAGATGTTGGGTTGAATATCCAAGGAACTTAAATTCGAAATCGTAAGAGAGCAAATTTATACAGAATGTTTAAAATCCATCATATATACAATCATGTTTTATTCTTTGCAAATAAAACCATAGAGCCATATTTATAATCAAGATGTGCTCCTCTGGCAATTTTTCTTTTATATTTGTTCATTTTTTCTTATTGTAATAAATTATATATATATATATATATATATATATATATATATATATATATATAAATTTTATAAACCTAACTAAATGAACATATTTTTACTTACTCTTTCCGTCACAGGCTACAATTTTTACTTTGTCTACTTTGGCCACTTCTTGAACTTCTCTGAATTCGACATCATTTAACATAAATGTCCATACATTATCACAAAATCGATAAGTATTTAATTTTCCTGCCTGGAAAAATAATTTATTTTTTACTTTTTTTAAATTTGTTTAGGGTCTTTTTCGGCATCTGAGGCTATTTAGATCCCGTCCCTATTTATTTCAATTGATTTGTATCAATAATAAATAATTAAAAGATAAAATAAATTATAAATTTCTAACCTTAAAAGTTAACCTAGATTTCACTCTTGTTGCTAAGGCATTATTTATCGATTTATCAAATTGCAACAATACTCTGATTGCCAATTGTGGTGTAATTTGGCCCTCCTAAAAAATAAAAATTGAATTATTTTTATTTACATTTTTTTTAACACATTAATTACCTGAATAAGATCATCGAGACTTTCTTGTAGAGTATTTCCTATAGTTGTATTTCGATATAATTGGTAAGACATCTTGAATAAATTTTCAATTAGAAATTATCAAAATACTTTTTAAATAATTAATTTTGTTTTTATTAATAAAATATTTTATAAAAGAACATTAAACATCCATTAAGAATACCGTCAATCAACAATCAAAGAAAAGAAAGGATAGGAAACTGACCAAGCATAAAAATAAAGTAACTTTATTTACTGCCATCTATCGAATTCTCGCCTAATTAGACTTGTGCAGCTTCATAGTCAAGGGCTTCTTCATAGTGATATTTTTTAACCCTTTTCGGGCTACTGCAGCCATTTAGGGGTTAGAATTTTATTTAAATAAATTTAAAATACATAGTATAGACGGCTACTGGGGGACCTTTCACACGCTGTTTCCTCGGGGTCACCAAATCCGAACTTTCGCCGCGCTTGGCGGGGGGTTTCTTATTCTTTGCTCTTTTGCACATTGAAGTTACTACTCTTTTTTATACTTCTCTATGCTGCGATTAAAAAACAAAAATAAAAAAATATATATAATAATAATAAATTATGCACATACCAACATAATGAAAATAAATCTAATTTAATCAAAAATTATTATTATTTAATTTTAGATGATTTAATTTTATTTATGTATTATAGATGTTTTTGAAAACACATTTTACTATCTAAATTAAATATTTAAAAATTAAAAATAAATATATTAAATTATAGATTATATAATATTATAATATATATATAGGCATATATATTTATAATTTTTAATAAACAAAATAGTGTTAAGAGTAAAAAATTACTGTCGAACAAATTATTTATAATTCTTTTACATTTAAATATTAAAATTTTCATTATTTTATATTATTAATAAAAATTAATTAATTATTATAAAACATATTTTATTTATTTACTCTTTTGATAATTAATTAGATGTTTATTAAATAAATTGACTTTTGAATGAATCTAGACGTTTCTCGGTCTTGCGCAAAATCACGGAACGGCCCATTGCAAATCACCTTGAGGGGCAACAGGTTTATAAGGTTTCTATAAAAGTGAAAGTTATTGCCATTTGTGGCAAGTGATTCGCTCGATTATAAAAATGAATCCAGTAGATCAAATACTGAATTATAAACCAAAAGATGAAGAGAATTTTTATACATTATTAGGGTGTGATGAAAATTCAACCCCTGAACAGATCAACGCTGAATATAAAGTTCTCGCGTTACAATATCATCCTGATAAAAATGAAGGAGATAAAGAAGCAGAAGCAAAATTTCAACTTTTAAAACAAGCAAAAGAAACCTTATGTGACCCAGAAAAGCGAGCGAATTATGACAAATGGCGGAATAGTGGGATATCGATCAGTTATAAGCAATGGCTTGGGATGAAGGAGCATGTTCATGCTTCTATGCATTGGTCTACTCTGAAAACCAAGGATAGAATGTTACCCGAGTCAGGGGAATCTTCAGGTGCACAAGGTCTCCCACCACCTGGGGGACATAACGCCCATCGTCGAGCTTCTGAAGGGGGAGCTAATCTTCAATGGGGTCCACGAGGTCAAGTTAATTGGAAACCTGATGCTCCCAATGAAGTTGTCACTAAATTCCGCAATTATGAAATCTGAATGTTCAATGGATCAAGGGCGCATATTTCTATGAAATGGCATTTCTTTTGATATTACTTTTGTCCTTATTAAATATTTTTTCAGACTAATTTAGTTATGTATTTTTTTTTTTCAAATAATGACTCGCAAGCCACTAAGTCATTAAAATAACACATACATCAATATATACTTACAAGATATTTTTTTAAAACGAGGTCCATGATGCGCATTTCCTTATCTGAAATTTATTTTTGACCTTTTTTTTTTGTTTTTAAAGAAAATTACCTTTTAATGACAAGAAGCATTTTGAAAAAAATCCTGCGAAATTATTTTTATAATTTAATTTACTGAGATTAAAAAAAATTTAAATATGCTCTCTAGTAATATTTTTATATTTTCTCATTATAATTTGAAAAAATACCTTTTTTGTGAGTAATAGATTTTTATGTTTAAAAGCAAGGATTATGCGCTCTTATTTAAATATTTATGTGTCATTCATTTTATGTAGTGAAAAACATGAATGTCATATCTGTGTTAGTAACAAAAATAATTGGCAATTTATTTGATTCTGATTGTTACTAAGGTATTAAAAAATACCTTCAATTCTAGAAATGTCTTTCACTTAGATGTTAAAAAACAAGAAAAAAAAACCTCTAGCTCAATTTTGATGGGAGTAGAAAATCTTCTTCCCAAAATTTAGACTGAATTTTGATCAATGTTTAAAAGGGATCACCTTGGATCAAGACACGTCCATTAAAAGGACAATCCTCTTCCAAAGAAAATACAATCATCTTTCTATACACTTATTTTTTTATTTAAGTCTCAAAACCTCATATTTTTATACTATTTTTTTAAATTATATTCAGAGATAACTAAGATTATTTTTTATTAACTTATTTTATTTTAAAATTTCTATAACTATTCTCATGTCCATATAAATGTACCAAACTTTTAAATAAATGTTCTATATACATGTTGATATTTGCTTTTGTTATTTCAACATTCCTTTTATCAACATATTTCCTTGAATTTTTAAACTGAACAACAATTTTTTTATTTATATGAAATAAGAGTTTTTCGGGCATTCATTTGGTTAATTGAACAAGCACATATTAGGCATTTGATTTATATAGCCTGGAAATGAATGATTTGCCGAAACTTATTTTATTTCTATGGGGGTGAAAACATTATTTATTTATTAAAATCACTTAAAATTCAACTGATCATAGAATGTCATTAATAAAAGACAAAAAATTCCTTTAAAAGATCTTCATTAGGAAAAGATTTCATTATAATTATTTAACAAAAATTTTTGACATAATACTTTAATAATCATTTTCGAAAAGCTGTTTTAGAATTACATTTTCTTTTTTTTACTATTAATATAAGTATCGGGTGATTATATGGTAATATATATATTGTATATAATATATATGGTATATAAAAAAAATTTTCCCTGAAATTCTCTTTCTCTTCACTCAATATACTATCTTAAATAAGCAGTCTTTTATAATATCAAACTCTTTTTCGAACATCAAAATAAATAAATGAGTAAAATAGCAATAGATTTTTAGAAAAATTTTTTTTATATATCATGGACCATTTGAAAGATCATTTAAATTTCAAATAATTTAATTAAAAAATAATTATTTAGAGTTTTTTTTTATATAAACAATAAACATTTTCAGAAAATTTTTTTGATAGATATATATCAATAATAAATTATGTTCAATATAGAGGTCTTTAATTAAAATTTAAAATGAATTTTGGATAATTTCTTTTAATTATAGTTAATAGATACATTAAAAAAAATACAAATAGGGTTATTATCAGAAAGTTTTTTCACTCATTCATTCACTTATTTTTAATATAGGTACATTCATAGTAAACGAATCTTAAAACTAATGTCTAATGAACAATAGAGTTCATGATCTAACGGAATAAATATTAATCACTCAAATAGTGTGATATTGATAGACATATTAATTATATTTTCTGATAATACCATTTATTACAAATGATGTAAATTTAATGAGATTACTCTTGTAAATAATCATTATAAGAATTCTAATTAATTGATTTTTTTTTTGATGAATGAGAATATTAACTTAAATAAGAATCTCTTAAAGTCAAAAAAATTCTAACCTCAGCTTTCGATGGCTAGAGAAATAGTAAAATTAATGTTAACGCATTCGATAAATATTAGTTTCTTGAACTTCTCCAAGTTCACCTTTAAATTCAAGCTCGATGGTGAAATCTAAGTCACGGTTATTCCTGGCATTTGGTTTCATTGAGAATACACCATAGATTTCTTCATTCTTTTTTACTGTCAAGTATTCATCAAAATAAAATACAGTCTGTTTCCAGTGTGTATACGGGGCCTCAGGTGCTGTACTGAAACCAATCCTCTTGTGGCATTTAGTAAACTCAATGTTAAAAAATGTGACAAGTGCTTGAATATAATCATTTCGTCGAACTTGTAATTGAAATGGAGCTCGGAAATTTAAATCATCTTTAGTTACTGTATAAAGATCAACTTCTTTCAAAAGACAAGCATTTGTTACTACCTAAAATAAAAATAAACAAATTTGGAGTGAGATTTATAAAAAAAAAAAAAAAAAAAATATTAAGGGGCGAGTCTCGAAAAACCGTTAATAGCCGATTGAGGAGCTACTTACTCTAGGCGGCAAGTTAGTTCTGCCCATAGGGAAACAAGCATTTTGGCCCATTTCATTTGAAAGGTTCCAGCAAATTAATTAAAAGCAAAAAATTAATTATTTTTTAACACAATGATTACAAATTTAATTATCTATAGTCCGAATTTTTTAAAATTATCTTTTATTTTATGTATTAATCTAAAAGAAAATTTTTTTTTTTTTTTGAAAATCAAATGTAAATATTTTAAATAGCTTAACTTTTATTATTGAGGTCGATAGCTTCAAAATTGATACCACTGGAACCTTTCAAAATCAGCATCTCGAGACGCACCTTAATAAGAATTTTAATGTAGCTAATTATTACTTACTTGTTTGGGATCTACAACATCAACCAAAGGCTCACTAATAGCTACTTTTCTTATCGAGCTCATGTCAAATCCATAAACATCATCCCACCAATTAATTTTTTCATCTTTATATTGACGATCTTCAATACCAGTGACGAAAAGTGTAGCCCTATCAGGAAACAAAAGACCTCCAGGACGCAGCCATTTATCACGTGCAAATAATACGGTATCGAGCATCGACTCATAGAAAAGGCAATAGCCCATCCATTCCGAAATAATTATATCAACACTTGTGAGTCCATGGGGTAAATCTACTTCTTCAACTTTTCCTTTTACAATTGTGACGATATCACTTAAATTGTTGGCCTCAACTATTTGTTTGGCATATTCAACAATGTTTGAACATTCAATTCCAATAACTCGAGCTGCTCCTGCTTTAGCTGCAAACATTGATAAAATTCCCGTTCCACAACCTATATCAAGTACAACTTTATCCTGGAAAAGAAGTTTAAAATTAATAATTTAATTTTTACATTAAACTATTATATGATCCTCTCACCATGAAAACATATTATAATTTAATTAAAGAAATCTTATTAAATTTATTTTTAAAGAGGATTTTATAGTTAAAATACTTTTATGAATGATTTTATTTAAGACACCGGTTCCCCAGCCCTGGTTTCAGGGGAGTAGTCTGTATAATGTTATTAAGTAGCCATTAAGTATTGATTTTCCTTTTATCAAGACGTAAGAATATCAATTGATTTCATTCAAAAATTGATTAATTGAAATATGGCATTCAGGCTAACCTTTCCATAGTCAATCAATAAATAATTTAAGTTCACACACCATAATTAAACTGAATATACAATAGGAGTTTACGAACCATTATTGCACTGTAGCTCTATAAAAAAGAGGGAATCGTGTACAGTCTATTGCAATACACAAAAACAGGCGAAATCATCTAAAAGATGTATTTTTTCAACAAAGTGAAAAAATGGAAAAATCCTGAATAAAAAATGATAATTGCTAAATTTTACTTTACATTGCTACAAGCTTTCTCGTTCTTCGGGTTAGAATAGGGATCTAGAAGCCAGTAGCCACGTGAACCTTAATAATCTAGTGCAAATATTATAAGAAATTTTTCTCTAACGCTTTTTTGTTTTCATAATGATGGGAGAATATAAACAAATTAATTAGCTAATCTTTTTGTTTATAAATTAATATTTTTACTAAAAAAAAAAAATCTAACTCACCTTAAATAAATGTTTATTGTGGTACATTGAATTTCTATAAGTAAGAGTCCTGACTTCATCTTTTAACATTTCTTCGTGAATACCGAAATGTGCATACGAATCAAAATAATAATCCCGTGAAGTCATTTCATCCACGTTAACGTTAACGTCCTTGGGTTTATTATTTATAATTGTATCGGCCGAAGTCACCTCCATATTTTCCATGTTCTAAAAAAGATGAAAATTTGATAAAATTATTATAGGATATTTTAGAGAAATTTCACAAAATTTTAAGATGATAATAATACAATAAATAAAAAACAGAAAGAAAGGGTGTTCGCTATATGCAAAACATGATTTAATTACCAAAAGTAGTTAGTTGCTTTTGCCAGTTAGAAACAAAGCAAAAGCTTGGTGTTTTATATTTATAAGTTTTTTTATAAGAAAATATGCTCTATTTTTTCCAAATAAAAATAATTATTAATTTTTAATTATCTTTGAAAACTTTGTAAACATATCGTAACATAGTTGATGAAGAGGATATTTTGTGAATATCCTTTAATTTTAATTATTTATTTTTAAACAGAAAATTAATATCAAACAACTGTTTTATGCTAAAAAGGCCGGAAATACATGCTTTTTCTTCTTAAAAATAATGCTTTTTCTTCTTAAAAAGTTCGAACAACTTATTTTTAATATCCAAACCAATCCAATTTGGAAAGTTCACATTCTATTAATAAACAATTATAATTTGTATTTATCCTTAAAAATAAATAATTAATTTTAATGAAAACCTTTTATAAAAAAATGTTTCCTTTGTTATAAAAATTAAAAAAAAAAAAAAATTGATATAATCAAATAAAAATTAAGAAAATTATTAAAGAAATAAAAATCTAATTTAAAAATACTAATTTAATGAAAAAATATTTATTAATTAATTAAAAAAAAATAGTTATAAAATTCCCGCGTCCTTAGCCTCACGTGTTTGTAAAATCGGTTAGGTTATTAGTTGAGTTAAAGATGGTTATTTTTATGCAAGTTAGGCTTGAGAAAATAGTTTAAGCCAAAAATGTAATTTCTAATTGTAATAATTTAATTATTATAAATACAACATAATAATTAAACAATTAACAATGTTAAACAAACAAAAGGGACACGCATTTTAAGGGTAGCTAAACTTATATTACTTTTGTTTTATTGTATTTTTTCTAGTGAATATGGATATAAATATTGAAAAGATTGGGAAGCGAGATTTTATAATTATTAATAAAAACTAGTAACAGGAATTAATTTTTAATGTGTACTTACGTTTAGAGATTTATCTAAAACACTATTATTTATATTTTGATTGGTTTTTCCGGCTACTGACGCCATTTCTGTCATAGTAAAAAAGTGAGGGTTGAACTTGTTCGTTGTTGACCAATGTGGCCACCAGAGTGTGACACCAGCGCTCCAAAAACCAAAAAAAGCACAATTAAAAAATTAAAAGAACCTTATGTTATAAAAAATTTGCATATCAAAATATCTTGATTGATTTAAAGCAGGGAGCATTTAAAGTATAAATGTCTCTTATAATTATTCTCCAACGTTAATTTTAAAAAATGAAATAAATCAATGTATGTAAAAGCGGGAATTTTAAAATATAAATCGGAAATGATGAGAATTTAAAAATTTTTTCTTTTATAATATAAAAGTTTATGTACTTTGTGAGTTTGAGTTTCAAATATAAAATTTTATTTTCCGTAAAAATATCTATCAAAAAAAAAATGCTTGTCTTTTTCTACTTTTCCTGTCCCTGGATAATACAAATAGATATTACAAACTGATTACCAGAGTTGGGTTTTATACACAATTTTGCAGTTTTATACAAAAATCGAGGATAAAACTTGTATAAAACATAAAATGTATAAAACTTGGATGCGCATGCGCAGGACGAGGAAGGAAATTCAAATAAAATTTCATTTTTCAATTATTAATATTTTGATTATATTATTCTCTAAATAAAAAGCAAACAACATCTTTTTTTTATAAAAAAACATTCACACTTTTTTCTCATTCACACTCACACTCACACACACATTCACACAGTCTTTTCGGCAACTCAGGCCATTTAAGACTTTAGACGATAACCGTTGTGATTAATATATAAATTGTGGGTTCAGGCATTTCTATTTAAGCCATCTGGTATCCAAATGGCTTAAATAAAATCATCGGACTGCCTGGGTCCGAACCCGCGACGTTTGGTATAGGAGGGAGGC
This sequence comes from Euborellia annulipes, assembly GCA_023213315.1. Taxonomy (NCBI): domain Eukaryota; kingdom Metazoa; phylum Arthropoda; class Insecta; order Dermaptera; family Anisolabididae; genus Euborellia; species Euborellia annulipes. The sequence goes on from JAKCPI010031693.1 coordinate 149,624, forward strand.
GCTCTACCTACTACGCCAAACTCGGGGGCCAAACAAGGGGCGGGGAGTTGTTTTTTTTACAGTTTTATACTTTTTATACATCGTCCTAGTTCTATCCGCGATAGTTTTATACATGTATAAAACCGTGTATTATACTCGGAGGGATAAAACCTGCCAACTCTGCTGATTACATACCTCCCTGAAAGAAACAGAAATAAAAAACAAGTTAAGGTTATATTCATAAAATATGTTATTTTATGTAATTTTCTTAAGTTAAAAAAAAAATGAACCGCATAAAATATATTAGTATTAATAAATTAATAAAATATAAGAAAATTTACTTTCGAAATATAGCGTATAATGTTGGAAAGGATTCAAATTTTGGGAAAGAAATAAAAAAAATAAGAAATATAGGTGTTTTCGCGCATATAGATGCTGGTAAAAAAAATTAGCTTATTTCTTTAAGCCTCTGGATTATCTGTTGAAATTATTTTATAGGTAAAACGACAACAACCGAAAGGATGTTATTTTATGCTGGGCTCATCAGGAATATGGGTGAAGTTCACCATGGTAATACAGTAACTGATTATATGGATCAAGAAAGAGAAAGAGGTGATTATTTTATTATCATCCTCATACATTATTTAAAAAAAAAATAACATCAGCCTTTTATAGTTTCCAACCCAAAATGTAAAACTTTAACGTTCTATTCATTTGACAGATGATTTATATTATAATCTATCCATACATTTATTTAGCTTCCGCAAGACATTTAAAACTCAAGAGACAACAGAAATCATTTTAATAAGGGAAGGAAGTTAAAGACAATTCTATCTATCTATCTTATCTACTGTCAATCCTCTATTACTTCTCCGAATAAACATCACTTTTACTAAATACATTCGTTACTCATGACTCTTTTTAGATTCATTACTCATGAACTTTGAAATAAAATCATATTCAATTAAATATTTTTCGAGATCTATATATTTGAATAAGATATTATTATTCAATATACCTCGATTCGGACTTAAATAGTCATAGATATATTTAACAAGATTGTATGTTTTTTGTTGGTGGGCCATGAGTCTCATGGCCCCCATGAATTGAACCTAGGATCTCCAGCCTTGGTTCAATGAATAGCATACTGATGCCCCGGAAAGGCTGAAGATCCTGGGTTCGATTCCAGGGGGCCATGGGGCGCTTGGCCACCCAACAAAAAACATACAGTCTATATATATGACTAGTTTATTCCGAATCGAGGAGAGTGAGTGCCACAATTAAGTTCCCACCTGGGAGCTAGCTAGAGCCTTGAGTATATGGTATATAATATAGTATATAGTGAAATAATTTTAATGACCAAAAAGGTAAAATAAAATCATCTGTACTCGATTTTATATTGCCTTTTTGATCATTAAAATTATTCACTATATTACCATATACTATACCATATTCTCAAGGCTCTAGCTTCCAGGTGGGACTTAATTGTGGCGCTCACTATACATTCGTGTAATATCTTGTTCAAATATATACATCTCGAAAAAAATATTTAACTATAACTTAACCCCACTGCCTTAAGGGCCCCTTCCCGGTTTAAATAGGGACGAACAAGCGAGAAATTTTTCTCCAAGTTTTCGACCTTCACCAACAAAAACTTAGGTCCCTCCTTTCATTTTGTTAGAGAAATGCACGGTACTTATAAGGGGAACTGAGTTTTTGTTGGTCGAGGGTCCGGTGGCTTGGTGCATTGGATAGCACACCAATGCCCCGGAAAGGCTGGAGAGATCCTAGGTTCGATTCCCGGGGGACATGGGACATTTAACCCACAAACAAAAAAACATACAGACTTGTTAAAAAAATCATATTCCTCTAAATCTACTATAATATCGCTTGCTGAGAATCATAGTGGCGAAAGTCCGAAATTCAACAATTCGATAAAAGGCGTTTGAAACTTTTATAAACAAATGCAAATAGGGGCAACAAATGAATTGGCCAGAATCAATAGCAAAGAGTGGAAATATATTTTCGCCACTTTAGCACTCAAAAGAGAAGACGTTTTAACAACGTTTGGTGGGTTTAACTCAAAAATGGAATGTTCAGACTTTCTCCACTATAATTCTCTGGTGATATATAGCTCTATAACCTTTATACTCTTATATCAGATCATTCTCTCTTTTAACAGCTCGTTTTAAATGTTAATTTTTGTACTCAGGTATAACTATTAGATCAGCAGCTGTAACATTCAAATGGAAGGATTGTTATTTCAATTTAATCGATACACCTGGACACATTGATTTTACAATGGAGGTTGAACAGTCCCTCAATGTATTAGATGGTGCAATAATTATAATAGATGGTTCCGCAGGTAAAAGATAATCTGTTTTAAATATTTAGAGTTGTAGCACTCTATTCAGAGCCGTATCATGATATTACGACAACCGGAACGAAAGGATAAAATGGCGCTCCGTCTTAAATTTTTTATTACAATAAAAAAAAGTGTCTTCCGGCACCTTAATCGTTCAGCGCCTGGTGCCGGGGCGCTGCTCACACCATTCACGCTACGGCTCTGAAGACCAAATAAAAAACTATAAATGTTTAAAAAATTATATAAACATCTTATTTGAAAATTTCAGGAGTTGAAGCACAAACATTAACAGTTTGGAGGCAGGCTGATAGATATAAAATTCCAAGAATAATTTATATAAATAAAATGGATAAACCAAATTCAGATTTTCAATCTTCCTTAAAATCTATATCAGAGAAACTGAAGATGCAACCTTTACCATTACAAATTCCTCTTTATGAAAAAGAAAAATTAATTGGAGTTTCCGATTTAATTTCATTAACCAATTTAACATGGAAACAAATAAGTCAAGGACAAAGTTATACGAAAGAAAAAATAAAGGAAGACTTTCTGGAAGATGTTTTAAGAGAAAGAAATCACCTTTTGGAACAATTAGCAGATAGAGATGATATAATTGCCGAATCAATAATAAATCAAGGATCTTTTGACCAATTATCTGCCGAAGAAATCAAAGCCTCATTACGAAGGATTGCACTTTCAAATGTAAAAAAATAAGTATTTATTAACATTTGGTAATTATTTAATTTTATTCTTTTTTTTTTTAGAAAGGAGTTCCAGTAATATGTGGTAGTTCATATAAAAATACAGGAGTTCAACCTTTAATGGACGCTATAATAGAATATTTGCCATCTCCTGATGAATGTAATAAAAATATTCAAGAATTATTTCACAATAAATTATGCGCAAAAGCTTTTAAAATTATACATGATGAACAAAAAAGGCCCATCACATTTTTCAGAATTTATTCAGGAAGTTTAACTAAAGAAAGTATAAAGTAATTTTTTAAGATATTCTTAATAGTTCAAAGCACATCATATATTAAATAATATTAGGCTCTTATGTGAATTTTATGTTATGACATGCTTTGAATACTATATTTCGATATTTTCTCTTTTATCAAAACATAAAATCGCTTTTTTCTAAAGCCTTTGGGTCTATTTATCTATTTATTAAGATTTAGGTGTTTGATTAGTTTTATTTCCAGAAGTATATAGCTGTTTTAATGAAAGAATCTGATTTTCGGTTTAAGTGTGGTTTATTTGTCAAAATTACAAAGTTTCGCTCATTCATTCTGTGACCGTTTATGACAGATGTTATGTCACAGATGTAACAATCTTAGTAATCTTAATAGAATTGCACCTGAAGAAGGCCACAGAATCAGTGGCCGAAACGTTGTAATTTAAAAAACCGAAAATCAAATTATTTTATTAATGATAACAACTGTGAAAGCCTAAACTTCAAAATATAGCTGTATTGGTAAAGGTAATTAAGAGAAATTAAGAAATTTTTCATTTTCAGTCTCTCGCTGACGTTTCGATCTCGTAGAGATCTAAGTCAGTTTTAGGCTGGAAATAATAAGAAAAAAAGTAAAAACTAGGTGCTTTCTCTTGATTATCTCTACCAATAAATACTTACTGGCAGCATTTTTTTTGCATCCATTATAAGATATAAATGAATTTATATTGTAAAAAATATATACAGTGTTTCTAGGCGAAGCCAGTTTTACAATTCTGAAACTAAATGAATTTATGATAGAAAAATTGCACCCCTTGGAGTCGAACCAAGGGGTACAACTTTGCCCAATCTTAAGCACAAAGTTAAATATTTTCGAGATTTATATATTTGAATTAGATATTAGTATTCAAAACATCTCGATTCTTTTCAGACTTAACTAAGTCATAGAGATATATATCTAACAAAGCTGTGAGTGTTATTTATTGGCGAGGCCAAACATCCCATCGCCCCCAAGAATCAAACCCAGGATCTTCAGCCTTTCCGGGGCATAGGCGTGCTGTCCATTGTACTGTGTTAGAGCAGACCCAGATGTCTGTCCCTCTACTGGTTTAAAAAGCCCAGTGAAAAATTTCACTTCACAAGTTAGTAACTTGCACGACTAACTGCATATAAGGGGAAGTGAGTTTTATTGGTGTAGGTCGAGGATCCGTGGCTTGGTGCAATGGACAGCCCCGGAAAGGCTGGAGATCCTGGGTTCGATTCCCGGGGCCATGGGATGTTTGGCCTCTCCAATAAATAACACTCACAGCTTTGTTAGATAAATGAATTTATATTTGTATTAAATAAATTTATTCAATGTTTTTTTTATTTTATAATGGATGCAAAAAAATCCTACCAGCAAATATTATAACAAAGGTATTTGTGCTCTGAGGTTGGTTTTTAGTGGGATCGAAACATCAGCATAAGGCGGGAATAAAACAGAAAAATTAAGCAGATGAAAATAGAAAAAATCTACTTGCCTTCTCTTAATTACTTCTACCAATAATTAATAATATCTTACATAGACTTGGGCTGGGTACAAAGAGACCATCTTTTTTAATTGCTATTTAAGTTGAAAAAAAAAATAATATTTAAACATATTTATAGGGTCAAAAATTATATAATGTAAATCAAGAAAAACAGGAACAAATTGGAAAATTAACCATCCCTTTTGCTGAAGAATTGAAAGAAATATCTGAGATACCGCAAGGAAATATTGCTGCCATTTTTGGTTTAAAAGTATTAATATATTTTATTAATTTTTTTTTTTCTTTGAACAAAATTAAGATCTTTTTTTTTTCATTTTTTAGTTTACACAGCCAGGAAATTTTGTGACAGATAAATCAAGCACTGCAAATTTGATAAGGACAGAAATGAATAAAGGAAATGAAATAATTTTAGATACGAAGATTCCTGATCCTGTTTTTTTCTGTTCTATAGAAATTTCTAGTCAAGTATTTCTCATTTTAATATTTTATTATTTATATTATATTCAATATACCGTATTGCGAGTGAATGGTCCTAATATTATCCTATAATAATTTATCTGGACAGGAAGCTTTTGAATCTCCTTTTTTTAAATGATTAATATTATTGACTGGTTTTGTGTAAATTTGTATTTTGAATACATTTTTTCACTAAATTATAACCAATAACATAAATTTTTTATAAAATATATTATGAATCAGCAAGGTGACACGTCCGAGATCTGAAAAGTGCAAAAAAGAATTATTTTATTGAGAAGCTTAATATTTACATCCGCCTTCATCAACTCTAATCCAATTTGATATTATTAAAAAAGAATAAATAAATAAATAAATTTTAAATTTTTAGGCGTACCAAAACCAATTTGAACAAGCATTAAAAGAACTTCAAAAAGAAGATCCTAGTCTTAAAGTGAATTTTCAAAGTGAAACTGGCCAAACAATTTTAGGAGGTAAAAATAAATTAATATAACTATTGATCTATTAAAAGGTATTTTTATTATTATTATTATTATTTTAGGAATGGGAGAATTACACTTGGAAATCATAAAAAATCGTCTTATTAATGAGTACAAACTTGATGTTGACTTAGGTCCTTTATATATAGCCTACAAAGAAACGCTTAGTGAAAAAATCACAGATTCTTTAACGATTGATACGAAAATTGGTAAGAGAAAAATAAAATTTATTTTAATTATATACCTATCAATTATAGTTGATTAAGGGAAAAAAAATTTTGAACTTCATTGTTATTATTAAATATTGAGTGAGCGGGCCAGGGCCATATTTCTAAATAGGCTAAAAAGGCTGCAGCCTAGAGCGGCAAAAATTTTCAGGGACGGCAGTTTGACATTTTTTTTTCAAATGTTAAGTAAAAATGAAGTACTTTAGACGTTAATAATATTTTTTTTAATGAATTTTAGCATTCATTTATTGTATAAAACATTGGATAAAACAAATATATTAAGGAAATATGAACTATAGAGGGGGGGCGCCAAATAGACTTTAACCAATAGGCGGCATACTCATAAATCCGGCCTTGGAGCCGGTTAATGGTCCTAAATATTTTCGTTAATTTCTAATTTTTCAGTTTTCCAACCCTTCTCTATAGATAGTCTACTTTCAAATAAACAGCAAATAAATACAAAATTCATTTTTTCGCTGATTCTTTGAACCATTTAACATGGGCGTAACTAGTGGGGGGGGGGGACTTGGCTCCCATGAGGCCCGTGCCCCTCCCCCCTCCCCCAGAAGGTTCCCTGCCCCAAGAAAATTGAAACAGTATGAGGCCTTCCAGAGGCCCCCCAGAGGATGACAGAGACCTGAGAGAGGGGAGGGGGTCACTATGACGCCTATTGGCTAATGCCAAGTCAGTAAGCAATATCTCCCAAGAAATGAAATCCTAGGTTTGATCTAGCTACTAAATTAAGAAACCAGGCTTCATAATCTCGAATATTATCCATCTATTTCTACATGTATTCTTTTAAATTTTTAGCTTCCAATAAACAATTTGTGAAATTAATTCTTTCTCTTGAACCAAATACGAATGAAAATGAAGAGCTTTTGGTTCTTGATAAAAGTCCAGAAAATGCATCAAATTTGGCATCCCTTTCTTTTAAACACTTGAAGGCTTTGAACCAAGGACTGAGTTCCGCTTTAAATCGAGGCCCAAAAATGAGCTATCCAGTAAGTCATTATTTATTAAAAAAAATAAAACATTTACATTAATTACTATATTTTTTTAAAGATGTTTAATGTTAGAGCTGTTTTACATTGGTTTGAAACTACAAGGGGAACATCAGATAGTGTTATCGCTTCATCCATATCAAAATGCGTTGACAAGGTATTAATTATTAATATCAAATCATATACTTTTACATATCAATTTATTTTTTGTTATTAATTTAACATTTTAGATGTTGAAAGAGACGGAAACATATATAATGGAGCCTATAATGTATCTTGAAGTTGTTGTTCCGGAAGACTATTTATCAATAGTATTATCCGACCTTTCAACCAGAAGGTGCACAATTTTGAAAATTACACCAAACTTTGAAAATAAGGTAATTAACTTAAACACTAGTCTAGACAATAAAGAAGCTTCGGAAAAAATCTAAATAAAATGCAATACATGATGTTGTCAATGAAATTTAAGTAGTTTTTGGAATAATGCCTGTGTGTATGTCTGTGGTAATCTATTTCGTCAACGAAAACTCAAAAACTATTTATTTAATTGTTTAGAAATTTTGAGATAAAGGCCAAAAATGAAAACCTTTTGGTAAACATCAGACCATTAGGGGCGGGAGGGGGGAGGCAATATTTTTTTCTTACATAATTACTATAATTTTTTTTTTTATATTCAGCAACTAGATTTTCTCCCGAGTAAAATGATAAAAAAAACATTGTGTGGTTTTATGAAACCACGATGCAAGTGAAACTTTTTTCGGATCGTATGCGTTTAACTGAAAATTTTCAGAAAATTATTCAATTAAGGGTATTAAAATCGCGTTTTTAATCTTAACTTAATAATTGGAAAATGGGAATGATAATGGGAAATCAATAGACGCATGTTAAAAACTGAGAACAATATTTAGTAATTAAAGATTTGAAACATTTTAAAAATTATATTTTAAAATTGAATAATTAAATCTCACAATTATTTTTTTATAATTCGTCATATATGGACTTTTTATTTTGAAAGTGGTGTAAGTCCATTTTCTATTGTTTCGAGAAAATGAAAGGTTAACATATCTGTTTATTAAAAAATCTATTTCCCAACCAATTTTCAATTGTACAAAACATGGGAATTTTTTAAGAAATTTACCACTAGCTAGTTAAAGATAGAAAATTTACATTAATTTAATCATAAATTATGTGATATCTCGGTTTTTTTTTTTTTTAATGGACTTACACCACTTTCAAAATAAACGGTTCATATATTCTTGTCGTGACGACAGAAAGTGAATTAGGCTTGTACGCGACATGCTGATAGAAGACCGAAAAAATTTGAGGCCATCAAATTAAAGTTCCACTTTAATAAATTTGTTAAAAAATTAATTTTTAGTATTTTTAAAAATATTTTAGTTCTTTGTAAGAAGTACAACAAATTTACTGGTTTTCTATTATATATACATACAATTTTTATTAACATTATAATTTTAACTAAATTAAAAGTTCATACATTAACTGAGAGAATTGCCAGTGAGGACTTCTGCCGACTCTTGATCAAATTTATGAAAACAATATTCGTAATTATTTGTAAATTATTAATAAAATAGAACTAAATATTTTATTAAAAAAAAAAATTTACGTTGAAAGTGAATCAATCCAAAAATGTTGATTTAGCATAAAAAGTCTTGTTCATTCTCACTCCAGTAAATTAGTATTATAAAAAAATGTTTAACATTTGTGTTAATAATATTATCTATGAATACTCTAGAAGGGATATAATTTCAAAGTTCTAACATCAGCTAAAACCAACAATATTGCCTATTGTTACTCCCCTAAGTTATATAATATTAAAGAATAATGATTGACTAATAATACTTTTGTCTTTTTTTTAATCAGGTCTTAGAATGTTTAACACCATTATCCAATCTTCTTGGATATGCATCCGATTTAAGAACAATTACTTCTGGCAAAGCACATTTCACAATGGAATTCCATTCTTATAAAATACTTTCTATAGAGGATGAAAATAATCTCTTAACAACCCAAGGACTTTTTAAAAGCTCTCTATGAGATTTCTTAAAGAAATTAAGAATTTTTTATTATTTTATTATTATATTATTAATATATTATATATGTAAATAAAGATTAAATATATATATTTATTTAATTTATTTATTTATTGTTATTATTTATTGTTTTTCCGCGAGTTAAGTAAAAATTTATTATGGAATATGGTTAAATAATAAAATTGATATTTTGTAAGGTTCTCTAAGCAGAAGCGTTAACTTTTAACATTGTTAAAAAGTGTCAAACAGTGTTAATTCATTTTAACATTTCATTGCCTCAAATTGCTATTCTATAAGCAAAGCCTTTACCGCATAAGCGTTAAACATCTTTAACCTAAAAAGAAAGGTTATGATTTTGACAGCTTTGAAATAAAAGCAAAATGTTAACGTAGCTGTTAAAACTTGTTTTAGAGAATAGCATTTTTTAACGCTGGTGTGTCAGATACTAGATTAAAAATAACAAACCAAGTTAGTGCGCATTCGCGAGTGGGGTCTTAAAAACGCGAACAAGCAGAAAACACAGCTATCTTCATATGATCGTTAACATCCAGGGTTACCACGCGTCCTACTTTCGGTAGGACAGTCCTACAATCACAATGAATGTCCTACGTCCTACAATGAAGCCTAATGTGTCCTACTTTGAAAATAAAATATTAAGTTGGTTTTTATAAGTCTGTATAATCGATTTCTAAACGCCCGGATGAAAGAAATAAGTGTTCAGTAGAGTTAATCAATGCGGAATTGCTTGTAAGCGTTAATTGTAAAGAAAATTGCGTACAATTTTATGAGAAAGTTCGAAACAACATTAAATTATTAAAATGGCGAAGAGTGATGAAAAATATAAGTTCAGACATTGAATGTAGTCATTAAATAAATAACTTAAAATAAATTAGCAATATCTTCACCTAAAAAATGTATATATATATATATGTCCATTTCCTATTGTCCTACATTGAGCATTTTAATATGTGGCAACCCTGTTAACATCTGGGGCTAAAAAATAAAATATTAACGTCACTGTTAGAATAGAATAACATTTTTTAACGCTGATGTTATTACTTTAGTTTTTAACATGATGTTAACGTCTGTTTTTAGAGAATAGAGCTATCTATGTAAAGGTCAATTTCCATAGGTGCTATTTAAATAGCATTGGAGAGAGGCACGTCTAGTGGAAATTGAATTGGCCTCTCCAATGCTATTTAAATAGCAAGTCCGTTTGAGTGATTACGGCCGACAACAGCATCGACACGACCTAGTGGAAATTGGCTTTTAGGCTGAACGCACACCGAACAAGCAAAAACGTTTTCGGACAAAACATTTTGTTCGATGATGTCGAATCATGTCAGATTGTGTTTTTGTCTTTTTGATGTGCGTTGACCCATAGAAAAGCATTGAAAAAACAGTGCTCAAGAAAAAAATCTCAAGGATTTCCTCGAGGAAAATATTATTAAATTTCTATCAGGACTTTTGGGGCCGAGGCCGCTACCACACACGTTGAGGATTTACTCGAGGCGTGTGCTATTCAGGCCGGGCCTTGAGGAAAATCCGATGGTATATAGTGGCCTTTAAGCATCCTAAACAATGCTTTTATTTTTATTTTCTCTTATGAATGGCTCCGTGCTACAGCCGAGAAATAAAGAAAAAAAAATACTATCTCTTATCTCTATATATATGTTAATATATAGAGAGAGAAAGTATTGGATTCATGTCAAAAATTCGATGTCGAAATTTCGATGGATCTTCACGTTTTGAGGTCCCCTGAATCAAAAAAAGTGGTTTTCGCGACATGGTCTGTCTGTGTGTGTCTGTCGGTCTGTCTATCTGTGAACAAAATATCTCAAGAACGAAAAGAGCTAGGAGGTTAAAATTTTATATTTAAGTTAGGCACTCCCCTAGGACGTGACACGAAGCTTTTGAACAAAATCGACCAAAGATCAAATTTTTTCTACGATTATAATATTTTATCATTCTAGTAGTATGAAAAGTAAAAAAAAGACCTCATCCTCAGTCCGTGTGGGAGCTGCCAACATCCCCCATCAACGTCTAAGTAGATTCCCGTGTTAGCAGTACTTTACTAATGCACTTTTTCAGTTTTTTCGATTTTCTCAAAATTCGCTCCAACGATTTTTTTTAAATTCAAAAATCAATTATTTTTAGATTCTCTTTAAAATGTATATTCTAATTTTGTCATTGAAATCTTCTGAAGACCACTTTACTCTTGTACTCCTTAGAAAAGATAGGAGAAATGGTTGCCATGGTAACAAAATATAAATATTTTCACATATAAATTTTACATTTTGAAAATAGAATGTAGCCTGAACCCCAAATTGATATATTAATTACAACGGTTATCGTCAAAGTCTTATATGGCCTAAGTTGCCGAAAAGACTGTGTGAATGTGTGTGTGAGTGTGAATGAGAAAAAAAGTGTGAATGTTTAAAAAAAAAAAAAAAAAAGAATGTACCGTACTGTCAGAAACTAAATACATGTCGACAAAAAAATCTGGTGTGACAAGCACAGTACACAACTTTCGATTACCGAAGGAAATCCCATGACTACGAAAATGATCATTTAAACCTTTGTAAAAAAACTTTTCTATTTCCTCTAATTAATTAATGAAATAACATAGATAATAGGCTAGATATAGCACTTAAATAAATATTCTTATTTTGAATTTCTTAGGAAACGTTGCATGGTGTGTTTTGTTAATAAAGAAATTACTAATAAAAAAATTTACTTTTTTACATTCTTGATTTCAAGAGATTAGACTTCCCTCTGAATATTTGGGTATCGTCCTTGAGGTGGTGCTTGACTATATAAATGTCTGTTTGTCGATGCTTGGCTGACATAAACATTCTGTAACAATAAAAATTTCATTAAATTTAAATAAAATTAAGAAGTAGAAAGGATAGGTCGATTCAGTTCAATAAAAATATATAAAGAATAATTTTATATATTTTTTATTATTCAATTCAATGTCCAGATCTCAGACCTGACGGTTTCGGCCACTTTGCTGTTTGCCTTCCTCAGTGAGGGCCGGATCTAAATGGTATACGTTATAAAATATTTTAATTTATGGTGGTTAAGAATTTTATTTTACTTTAAAAACATATTTACCTAGATAGGTGAGATGAAGTTATCATTTAGATCCTTAACAAAAATATAGTAAGACATATAATTCGAAAGTGATGACATTCACTCTGCTCGTCATGCAATTAGAATATAAAACAAAAAGATTTTGAGGAAGACATGAGCACCGGTGTGCCATCTAGTGGTCAATTTAGGACTACATGGTTAACAGCAAAGTGGCCGAAACCGTCAGGTCTGAGATCTGGACATTGAATTGAATAATAAAAAATATATAAAATTATTCTTTATATATTTTTATTGGACTGAATCGACCTATCCTTTCTACTAATTATCAACACAGTCCTGGTGAGTTTTCATTAAAATTAAGAAATAAAAATATTTCCTTTTTTTAACATTTTATATTAGACGTGTTATCAATAAATTCATTTCTAATTAAATGGCTCCTGAGAATTATTTTTTTTAATTATTCCCGTTAATTTTTTACTTTTTTATTTATTGTATTTAAATAATCAACATACATGAGTTGTTACACTCGGCTGATAACTTGCTGTACTTGTAACATGTGCAGAACTTCCAACAGGCTGGCCTCGAATAGGATATCCCGATGTTATGCCTCCTGTTTTAGCTCCCTGAAAAAGGATAATGACATCCTATATAAATTGAAATTATTAATCATAAACAATGGCTAACAGTTTGAAATTCCCATGTTTTTTAAATTTCCCTCTTTGACTCAACTTCCTTTTATTTTGGCCAATCAGCGCCCTGTTAGGCACATACCCACAGGGACAGGAAGTCAGCCGCTAGCCCTTTATAATATAGTATGATGATGATACAATTTCAAAAGAATAAAGTTGAGTGTAATGAATTTATAATTTTAGGATAATGAATTGTAAAGATTCGAAACTGTGAAAAAAATTTTTTCTTGACACTTATTTGCATTTCAGTTGACCAATATTTGAAACAATAAAAATAAAATATTTGAAGGAGGTATATAGCTGAGTGTTGATAATCAAATAGGAAGAATAAATGAGCAAGCAGCTAGTTATATTGGCCCTGGTTTGTTAATAAATTGAAATATAACTAGCTGCTTGCTCATTTATTCTTCCTATTTAAAAATAAAATAAAAATCTACTTTGTTTTATTGAAAACACCTAATTCTATAAAAAAACTTCGTTTGAGAAGTTTACTTTAATATTGAATGACCATCATTACATATAGCTGCCTAATGTAAAATATATATATACTTTCTTGACACTTATTGGGCCCTGAAGTTGGCCTCTATCGAGACCGAAACATAGGCGCAATAAAATATTTAAAGAGAAAAATTTGGCTGCCAGTCTCTGCTTTCGCAGCCCTTCCTTGATATTGAATTTCATAAATTATTTAATTGAAATAAATATTTATATAAAAAATTTGTATTTTTCTACTTTTATCTAAAGATATATACGTATAGATATATTGAAATTCTTTTCCGTTTCCTTGAATAAAATGTTGTTGCCGCACAACAAAAAACAAAAAATTGAAAACACACTTGAGGTGGTTGTTGAATTGGAATAGCTCCACCATGAATTGGTACATGAGTAGCTGGCCGAATTTGAGAGACGGTATAATATTTATCAGCATCGGCAGCGCTTGAAAATCCTGTCTTAGGAGGTCCTCCATGTGACTCTGCTATACTAGGATGTATTGGAGTAACATAAGCTGCCGAATTCATAGGTTGACCAAGATAGACTCCATGAGGTGAAGGCTTAGCTTGATTCACATCATCTCTTTGAGAAGATCCTCCTCCATATTGAGGAGCTGCATATGTGTAAACAGATTGAGGGCCGGAAGCAGGTGCATAATTAATGGTAGTCGATGAAGAAACTTGTTGTTGATAAAATTGTTGAGAGCCGGGGTATTGTGGATTCTCTAGAAAGATAATTTATTAAAAAATATCTCAAAAATATATTTATTGAACGTATATTATATTGTTTTTTACCCTTAAACGCTGAACTCTGAGTTAAAATTATATTTACATTATAGAGAACAGTATTTTTTTATTTTAATAAAAAGTTTATGCATTTCTTGAAATAAAAAATAAATTAAACTCACTGTTCCATAACACAGCTCGCATATATTCTTGACCTCTTCTTCCATCATCTAATTCTAAAAAAATATATATAATGATATATTTAAATTAATATTAATATCTCATAAGCAGGCGGTCCCCTCTCTCATTCGCCATGTTTGAATGAAAGAGAAAAAAATTAATTTATAGAGTTATATATAAACGAAAAAAAAGTCTTTTTGAGACCGCACCTGATTCATAGTAATATTTACTTGGCTGCGGATACGCTGGCATTGGATTTGGTTTGTAACCGTAGCCCTGATGATAATTTGGTGGTGGCGAAGGACTTCTTGATCTTTTTACCGCTCCCTAAAAAAAAATTTCATTTTTTTTTTTTAATTTGAAAAATTAATTTTATAAATAATAAAAAAATATTACCGGAGGAAGAAGGGTGTGTTGTGTGGCATGAGTGGGAGCAACTTTATAAATTGGAGCTCTTCCCGTTAAAGCAATATTTTGTTGTAAGAAAATTGGAGGGTGACCTCCTAGTACTCCAGAATATGCGTGGATACTCATCATTTCACTGAAAATAATAAAAGTTAATAAATAGATTTAACCAATATGTTAAGCTTATTTACATATTTGATAAAGTTTGGTATGAACTAGAAATATAAAGAAATTTTATTTTATATCATTCTTGAATTTTACTTTCTTTTACCTATGTATATATGTAATATATATATATATATATAGAGAGAGAAAATATTGAATTCATGTCAAAAATTCGATGTCGAGATTTTGATGGATTACACGTTTTGAGATCCCCTGAATCAAAAAAAGTGGTTTTCGCGACATGGTCTGTCTGTGTGTGTATCTGTGTTCAATTTTAAGCATGAAGGAATTGAGTTACGAAGTTGAAATTTTATATTTAAATTAGGCACCCCCCTGAGGCGTGAAATTAAGCTTTTAATCAAAATCGGCCAAAGATTACTAGTACTTTACTGATTTAATTTTTCTGTTTTTTTTTTTTTTTTTAATTTTCTCAAAATTTGCTCCAAAGATTTTGTTTAAAATTCAAAAATCAATTATTTTTTAGATGCTGTTTAAAATGTATATTCTCATTTTGCCATTGAAATCTTATGAAGACTACTCGTGTCTCGTCTGATATTTTTATCAGTCCCCTGGTAGGCATTATCTTAATTGTTTGAAGTGTTAAAATTGTAATGTTTTTTTAAATAATTAGCTAGCGACTATGTTATCACGTCTGCCTTTTCAATTTAAATAGATTTAAAAGGATGTTATGCTAAGTAACTATATATGCAAAAAAAAAAAAAAAAAAACAATCCTCTGGACTCAGTCCCCTGGCAATTTGAGGGGTCTTTACTAATACTTTTTATTCGGTAATGGGGCTGTGCCAAAACTGTGTCGAATTTTGAAATAATTGTTAACTAAATATTATAAATGGGTTTTATCGATCAATGTGAAGGTGGACTATCGATTACGACACAGATTTCTCTAAAAGGTCCGAAATTTTCTATATACATATACATAGGGATATACAGAAATTAGAGGGTCTCGAAATGCTAGCTCGGTCCCACAGTAGGAAAAATTTGGTTCCGCTAAAGAGGGAATGTCCCGCGGGCGGCAAAATTTTCGTGTGCCTAAAAAAAAAGATAAAATGATTTTGGTTCCGCAAAAACATAATTTTTTGCAGGGCGGAAAACTTTGGTTCCGCAAAAAAAATTTTTCGCAGAAAAATTTTTGAGTTTAGGCCCCCCCCACCCCGAAAAAATTTCTATATACGCCCCCGGTCATAATGAATATATACTTGGATTCCTTAACAAGTTGTCGTCGTCTATTATCATCTTCATTCAATACTTTTTTTAATTGTAAGAATAATTGATGTTTCTCATCCTTTAGTCTAGAGAGGCTTGCTTCTAGTTGTTGGATTTGCTCTCTCGTTTCTCCTAAAGTCATAACATCTTGTTTTTGTTGACGTTCACGTTCTTTTCTTTGTCTTTCAACTTCAGCATCTGCTTCTTGTTCTGGAAAATAATTATTTTCAATTAATAAATGAGAAAAGTCAAGATAAATAATGAAAAAACAATACCTTGTTTCTTTCTTTGTCGTTCTCTAACAATATGATTTTTTAAAGCCTCCCACATCTCTTCACTTCTTTTTGGCCTTCCGATTACTATTGCAGGCATGTTCTTAGAATTTATGATTAAATTTAAAAAAAAAATTAATATAAAAATGGAAAATAAATATGGTTGTAGGTTAAAAACCAAACTTCAAATTTTGTTTAGTGAATAATTTCAGAATCATTTATTTTATTCCAAAATTTCAATTATAAGACTTATGCAGATAAGTATTAAAAATTAAACATCACATTTACTTGCTTTTTTAATTATTATTATTTATTTTTAACAGATTTCTATATTATTCAATAATCTTTTGACACATCAAGTAATTAGTTGCCTGCATTGGCTGCAGAGGGCTACTCGGTTTTAATTGAGTTTTTGGCCGCAACCGGGAAATTTAAAGAAATACGAATACTTATTTGTAAACGTTATATAATACAGTATTATTTATCCAAAGGTACAGAGAATTAATATATACCTTATTCTATATTTATTTTCAATGAAGATAGGTAGGTAGGTGCAGTCCGTTTAATTTAAGGAAATTCGTACATTTTCTAATCTTAAAGTCACGAATTTTTTACGGACTAAATGGAAAATTTATTTAATGTTCTTTTGTTATGAAAAATGTTGACCAAAAAATCAATATTATGACTATAGTCATTAAATACTATTTTTTTATTAACTATAGTTAGGCGAATTTAGAAATCGAATTAAATGGGAAATTTTTCTCTTAAAAAACTTAAAAGCCTTTAAGATAGTTAACAAATTTGATACGAGTGGCAGCACTTACCGAGAGAGCCTGGTAGCTATGCAAAATCTTTCCAAAAAAAGTCATATTGATGCATAAATAAAAGGGGTTTGTATTACGGTATCTTGGGAGCTCACAACGTTAGCTGACCCGGTCCCTTGGTTGGACAGTTAAAAAAAATTATATAAAACAGTTTATTTAAATTTGACACTTTTTTTATTTATGTTTTATTTTTTTTTTTTTATATAATATATATATAGGTACTTTTGAAATTATTTAGATATAGCTTATTTTTAACCTTCAGAATTTTGCTTTTCTCAAAAAAAAAAAAAAAAAAACTTCACTAGAATTGTATTTCAAACTTCCCCTACAACATTTTATTTTACGACATTCAAGAAAATTTATTTTTCCCTGTAAAAATAAAATAAAAAATTTAATTTTCTTCGTTGTCCTCTTGAGAGCTCCTCCGTTCAATCGAATGTGTGTTGCTGAAATTCTATTTTCATTTATTCTCGTCACCCGGCTCTGAAGATGGTCTAGACAAGGGGCCGAAACGTCAACCCTTTAATATTAAAATAGATTTGGCTGCCCAACGACTTAGTTTTTTTTTTTTTTTTTTTTTTTTGACTCCGCATCAAAATATTTAATATTTTTATTAAGATTCAAATTCTTTACCTTCCACTTTCATAAATTTTTTGTCCAGTGGGGAATTAAACGCTTTGATAATAATCGGGTCTTAAAAGATTTACGATACTTATGTCATAAATAGGCCTACATAAATAATTTAAAAAATCTAATTAAATATTTTGTTTGGAAGAAACCATCTTGTTCTCCTTCTCCTGTCTTGTCCTTATTCCTATAAGGTAAATTTAATTTCAAGTGGACCAACAGGCCCGTTGCAAATTCTGACGCTTTCCCAGGGAGGAATTTTTGATGGATGGCATAAAGAAGTGAAAAAAAAGTCCCCCCCTCCCCTGGGGCACCAACAAAGTGCCGGGGCACCTCGGCGCCCCAAGAGGGGGGGGTGGGGGGGAAAAGGGAGAGGGGGGGATTATTTATTTATATTTGTATTGCCTTTCCTTCTCAATTAGTTGTCCTTATCTCTTCAATTTTGTATCGCAATCTTTTCCACTGGAAGAAAGAAAATTGAAATTAAATTAATGCACCTGAAATGCAAAACACTCAGGTAAAGTATGTTTTATTTATTGGAGATTCTTTTATATTTATTCACATTGAATAACAGTGAAAACAAATGCTACAAGTATAGTAGATAATAATAATATACAAACATCAGCTCATAATTGTATTGGTATGAATTATTAATTTCTTTAAGGACTAAAAACAATGAAATATTAAATATAGTGGCCATTTAATAATGTTTATATTTTAATACATTTTTGTGTAAATTAAAATTAACCAGTCCTCTTGAAGAGGAAGCATTCACATAATTGCCAAATTATTAACAGTTTATTTATATTATAAGATCACATTTATTATTTTTTTTTTCGGCCTATTCCTTGGGATACTAAAAAATTTAAATAAGTGCAAATTTTTATTTGTTTGTAGAAATTAACAGGGTATTTTTCTTCTAGAAACGAATATAAAATAGCCTACTATTTTATTTATATACATATATTTTTTTTAAGAAATTGTCACGGCCAATTTTTTTTTATATTAGGGAGCTTTTCAAGTAAAGCTCAATTTTTATGAAACGTAAATAAATTCCACTTGGTGGAAATAAAAAATACAAATTGAGTTTTCAACTCCTTTAGGCTTTGTAGCCAACAAAGAACGGACCATTATTTAATTTTTTTTTTTTTAAGAAAAAGAATAAGAAAAATAGTATTTTTTATTTTTCAATTAATTTTGTTTTGAAAACATTTTTTTTCTTTTATACATATTGTATTTTATAGCTAGCTTTCTTCCCGTTCAGTCTTAGAAAATTCATCCCTTTACTTTATAAGTAGACTATTAAAATATTTTAAAAAATATTTTCTTTTTTTAGGATTTGGGCATTTAGATATAAATATATTATTATAATATAACTCTAATAACATGAAATAAAAAAATGCCGAATTTTTATTATTAATATAAATTTCCTTTATATAAGGATGTATTTTTTTCGTAATGAGGACGTCCCAATAAAATTATAAGAAAATGTCTTGATTGAAAACATCTTGGGTCAAATAATTGTATTGTTACCTTCTTAGAAGAGCGCTGTATTTTCATGATTCTATACTTTTGGGTTCCCGTAGGCTTCAAGTCTAATTGAGAGAAATTATATACCAGGTATAATACAATAAATAAAGGACTTCAAAATCAATCTTAGGGGTCTTTTATAGAAAAAATTGGTTAATCGATAAGAACTGGCGTACAACTTAAATAATGTTTTTTTTTCTTTTATAAAATGAAAAAATAGGTGCGAGGTTAAAATTATGTATTGAAACTTGAGAGATGTTATGGTTCTAGTTTTGGACCACTTCAGACACATTAAATTCAATCAATTTAAATAGATAATTTTATTTCTACGTTAGCATAAGAGTACTACATTTAGGATTGTTTTTTGAACATTTATTTAATTGAAATAATTATAAGATGATTGAAAATATGAGCCTGAAGATTACACCAAATATAGCAGAAATGTCGGCAAATTTCAATAAATAATTTTACACCAAATCTCTTATCATTTTTTTTTATTTTTTAGTTCAATACCTGACTGGCCGGTCTAGTTTTTTTTTTTTTATTAAAATAAATACGGTAGTTTTTAATTTTTTTTTTTTTTAAAGAATCACATATTAATTTTGTATTTCTAAAACGTTTGTTAACGCGACTCTAAATGAAAATTGAATAGAGCTCATTGGGGAAAAGGCGCCTTGTTTATTATTATTTTTGTTACAAAAGGTCAATCCTTAACATTTAAATAAAATAATTAATATTTTGTCAGCATATAAAAAGAAAATGAATTAAAAAAAATTAAATGGACTTTTTCGACGCTTGACGCCTAATGGCTAGGCATCACACGAATCACCCACACTTGCCATCTTGCATCCATCCAAACAACCCAATAGGTAGGCGTTTATTCCGTAACCATTTATTAATTATAGATAAAATTTCCGCTCTTATTTTGTTGGCTATGCAGTTTCATAATATTTACATTAAATGTAAAATACATTTTCTTAAACAATTCTTTTTTTTTTATATAAAATTCAGATTTCAAATTTAATTTCAACTTGTGAATCTACTATACTAATTTATTAAAATAATATCTATTAGAATTTTATATCAAATGCATGTATTAGTATATTGTACATTTTTAACTTAAATATAGAGTAGTAGCTTTATTTTTAAAATATACTGTATATAGCTATATCACTTTATTCAGTTAATAAAAAATAGAAAGGAATTCAAAGCTTAGCGATCCTTAAATTTTATTAATAATCTCCATTAAAGCAATATAAATTAAAATTTTTGAAAATTATAACAATATTTCTTTCTGTAGCATTAAATATTTATATCTAAAGATTCACTGTTTAATAATTTAAGAAACGCCGATATATTACTTCTAATAGTCTATATTCTATATTTCACATTTTTAAATGAAATTTTTAAATAAAAATAGACATTTTTTTTTAAAAAGCTTCTTTCCAATGAAATCTCATCCGCTTTAAATCAAGTCATTGCGTCCTAATTAAAAATATATAAAATTTATAATATAAAAAATATACAATATATTGACCAGATTCAATTAATTATACAAAAGTTAAATATTGCTAAATGGACGCTTAGTTTAGATATATATATATACTATTAAATATACATTTTATAAAACAAATCTTATAATACATCGATCAATCACACATATCATTTAACACGAGATAAAACATATATTTTATTATTCTACTTGAAGATTTTGAGGGCACACTGTGAAATATGATTTCAAAAATTTACAAAGTCCTTCAAATCTATATCATTATATGAAATGTTATCTCTAAATATATTTATATGTATATATATATAAAGTATAAATCACTCGATTCATTTCTAAATTTCTCTCAAGCTTTTGGACGAGTGCACATCTCTCAATTATCACATTTCTTTCTATCTCTATATTATTATTATTTGGCTTTGATAGACAAATGTCACTCTCTTTCAGATCAAATTCAAGTCGGTCACTCACAGCTCTAGTCTTAAGTATCGAGAATAACTCCTCTTTATATATAATGAGCCTTAATTTTTTATTAGCAAAAATCAAAAAAGATAATTAAAAAAATAAATACTATTAAGTTTGCCATCTGGATTCTGGAAAATTTTTTCATTATTTTTCCTTATTTTCAATCAGGGACTAAAACACTTTGTGATTGTCCTGAGCACTTGCTTAAGATTCAACTCTTTTCTTTATTCAAAAAAAAAAAAAATAAATGGCTATATTTTTTTTGCGATAAGCCAAATAAAAATTATGACTGGCTAAGAGCCGGTTGCTTCACATCTAGTTAACTAGCAAACTTACCCGACCGATAGCAAATAATCGATATAGCAAACAAAAACTCGCTTAACCTTAGAGTTAAAAAAAATGAGTTTTTTCATATATAATTAGCTATCTGAGGTATAAGGAAAGTTTTGTAAAGTTAGTAACATTATAAAGATATTATTTATGAAAATTATTAAAAATTAAAATAATTAATTTGTTAACAAAATTTTAAAAATGTATAAAAAACACCATGAAAATCGGACCAGTAGTTTCGGAGTCTACGCAAATAAATCTGGTCGAGTCGTTGGTGACGTCACGACTTGTGATGTCTCGGCTTGTGACGTCACGACATGTAACGCAACATGCTGATAGAAGAGCGAAAAAATTTGTGTCGATAAAAATAAAGTTTCACTTTAAAAAATAAAAATAAAAAATAAACCCCGGGTCTTGGTTGGTGTAGTTGCTAGCGTGCTGGCCTTCAATACAAAGGGCCACGGGTTCGGATCCCAGGCAGTCCGATGATTTGATTTGAGCCATTTGGATACCAAATGGCTTAAATAAATATGCCTGGACCCCCAATATATATATTATTAAAAATACGAGCGTTGTAATGTCTTATATGGCCTGAGTTGCCGAAAAACTGTGTGTGTGTGTGTGTGTGGAAAAAAATGTATTTAAAAAAAAAAAGGGTTTGTTTTTCTAATTTCCCACCTTATATCAAACTTTAGGTTTCTACTAACCATCTGGGCTTTTATTTAATCATATTATTAGCTAAACTAGATGTGAAAAGACTCGAAAGTCATTCAAAGAATAGCTAGTTAATTAGATGTGAAGCAATCGGCACCCTAAGTATCAATTTTTTTTTTTAAACTAAAAATAATGTTTTCAAATTATATTGAATTATCCTTCGGTTTGGTTTCATGCTAGTTTGGCTCATAATCTTACAAATAAAAACTGGGAATTTTTATTTAAAAAAAATATTTCTTTGTGGGGGACAGGGTAAACTAGAAAGTAGTTAGATTGCTATTTTAAAGTCAACTAATTATATTTGAAACAATCGGCTTTTCCAGAAAATATAAATTGGACCCGGGAGCTTTAAAATTATTACTCTCATCCATCCTCCCCTCCTATAAAGAAAAATAAATTTTTTAAAACAAGAGGTGTTTTTTTCTTTGAATACATTTATACTATTTTTTGATTCTCTATTAAAATGTTACTGTAACATTTTTAAAATATTATTTTAATAAATTTAAAATAAATCTGTCTATATTGATAGTTTTTTAAATTTACCATAAGTTACTCTTTAAGAGTGTGATTCTAGTCCTGGCCCCTCTACCCCCTCTGGAGCTATTAAATACGCTTCGCTTCGTATTGGTTCTTAAACTCCAGAACAAGTGGCATTTTTCTAAATTTAAAATAATCAAACACTTAATGATTTTTTTTTTTAATGTTGAATGATTATAATTAAAAGAATGGTCGATTTGCATTTGCGGATCTTGAGAAGGCGAATTGGAAAATTAAAACATTTCCTTTTTTGATCCGCTCATAAATTAAAATAATTTTTTTCTTTTTAATTGAAGATTAATTTTTTCAAAATCTATTTTTCTTTCATAATAAAAGATAATTTAGAGTAAACTCCGGGTGCATATTTTTGATTTTTTTTAAAAGAGAAGAGAAAGAAGAGAAAAGTGTGACATTCAAAAGTGGAATGAATATTAGAGGTAATATAAAAAATAATAAATATTATTATTATTATTTGAAGGAGGTATATAGCTGAGTGTTGATAATCAAATAGGAAGAATAAATGAGCAAGCAGCTAGTTATGTTTCAATTTATTAATAAACCAGGGCCGACGTTTCGGTCACATATGGGACCAGGTTAATTTCTGAAAATCCTCGCCAAGTTATATTGGGCATACACAAATTGCAAGTAGCTTAATCATGATAATTCCTCAAATTTATTATTATCATACCATGGACAGAGAGTGAATGAGGATTATATGTATTTTCAGACATTAACCTGGCTCTGAGGATGGTCCCATATGTGACCGAAACGTCGGCCCTGGTTTATTAATAAATTGAAATATAACTAGCTGCTCGCTCATTTATTCTTCCTATTTGATTATTATTATTATTAGGAGATCCAAAAAATAATTGTCCAAATGGACCAAATTAAACTAAAATGACCAACGAATAGACTCACTGAGTACTGTAATTTTAATCAATTAGAAAGGTGTAGGCGTACTATTTCAGTACCAAAAATATATTCTTATTAAAATAATTTAGGCAATATAATTCAGGGAAGAATAATTTGATTCCCTCAAATGATTTCGTTTTTAATTATATATTAATAGATTATTATTATTATTAATATATTATTTTGATTGGCCAAATGACCAATAAATTTGATTTCTTATTAACATATTTCCGGAATAACTAAAGATTTTCTCAAGGAATACTATTTCTTTTATTTCATAAAGGTATTTTTCGGCATCGAAGGCCATTTAGACCCGGTTTCAAATAAATTGTCGCATGAGACGGGATGTGAACCCACGTCCCTTGGTACAAATGGCCAGCACGCTAACCACTATACCAAGGCCCGAGGGCAATACTATTTATAGATAGAGGAAAAATTATAATTTATTATATTAGTTAATTTTTTGTGTTTCTCGCCGTAATTGAGCCCAATTATTTGGAATTTATTCTTCGCTTATTTTTTCATCCAACATCTGTCTGTTTTTATTAAACTTATTTTTCTATTAATTCTCAAATGAAACTGGACAAAAATTAGGCATAAAAAATTACATTTTAATTCATTGCTCTAGAGCATGCGCAGTATTTAAATTTGTCTAGGCCCCTAGAGGAAAAAAACTCCTGTCCTCTTCCCTTCTGAGCGACAAAAATGTATTCAAATTATTTTGGGTATCGATGATAACTCAGATGCTAATAAAATAACAGTTTAAGGTGCGCGTCTCGGGGTGCTAATTTTGGGAGATTCCAGCGGCCACAATTTTGAAGCTAGCTCAAATTTTTTTTAAATTAAAGCTATTTAAAATATCTACTTATAGAAGCCCTTTTTTTGATTTTCGAAAAAATAATCTTTTTTTTTAGATTAATCGCATTAAATAAAAGATATTTTTAAAAAATTCGCTCTAGGCTATATCTTACAGATAATTCGAGACGGGCACCTTAAGAGCAATGAACTGTCTATGTAATTTAAAGCATAAACAAAATTTAGTGCTTTTTTCTATTATTTATGCATATCAATTTTGGTAATAATAAATAATAATTTGTTACGATATTTCAGTGGTCATATCAAAAATACCTTTCACACGTTTTTTTTTTTTTTCGAATTCCCCCCTTCCTCACTCGATCAGACTTGCTTATCCATCATGGTGAATTTCAGAACTCCATACCCCTTAAATTTATTAATAAATAATAAAAATAAAGTTTTTTTTAGGGGCCAGAAGGCTTCTTTTAGTTTGATTAGAATTCACTATTCCTGTGTGTAAATATGCCTTTGATAATTTTGATAGTGATAAAAAGTTCTTCAATCATCACTGAGTAGTACATTAATTTGAAATATAAAAGGGTTTAACCATAAAATATATATACATGTATATATATTATTAATATATATAACTATTTATATTAAATTCGATGCACTTATATTTTTTCTTCTTATCTGAAATAAGATCACTTTTTTTTGATAAAGATGATATGTTTCAAAAACATATCATAATTTTTGAAAAGTACTTTATTTAAAAAAAAAAAAAAAAAACAATATAATGCTAAAAAATAACAACTTTTGAGAAAAATGTTCGATTCAAAAAAAGAATCATCATCAAAATGTTTCGTGCGTGTGAATATTTGATATCGAATATATCAATTCGTAATTGAAAAAATATCTTTTTTAATTTTCTTTTTCCCCTTGTCCGATTGCAATGTGAACACTTGAGAACATTTGCGTTTGAGTGAGCTTGTCGGCTCTGTTGATGATGTTGTTGTTGTTGTTGTTATTGTTGTAGCTGCTTTGCCGTTGCTGGTGATGTTTTGTGAGGGTTCTGGTGATTTGGGACTATTTCTTGATGGTGATTCCTCATCATCGAGCCTCCTATTAGCTAGAGAAAGACTGGCTCCGGCCGTTGCAGCGGAAGAATAAAACGCGGTTACATAGGGTCGCCATAAGCTTAATTCAGAACTCACACAAGCCCCTTTGGAAGACCACGAAGAGTGCTAAAACAATAAGGTGGAACTTATTATAAAATTTTAGGTTTTATTAATAAAATTCATTAATGATTAATCGATTTTTTCAACATTTTTCTGAATAATATAATTTTTATTTTACTAAAACAATCAGTGGTACCTCAGAAGCTTATATAATTTATAATAATTAGATATAAATTTAAGAGTTTTTTTTTTAAATTTAATTAAGGTCTTTTTCGGCATGGAAGGCCATTTAGACCCCATCCCTATTTATTTAATGTAGCAAATTCAATTTAAATAAATTTTTGTCGCCTGGGACGGGATGCGAACCCGCGACCCTTAATATAAAAGGCCTACACCAAGGCCCGAGGGCCAATTTAAGAGTTGAATATTCAGAGTCTTGAATAAATAATTATCAATTTGTAAAATTACACTAGTCAACAAAAATGAACTTTTTACTTTCTCGTATAGAGAAAGTTATGTAATCGTAAAAAAATTCGACTTCGAGATTTTGATGTTTCTCCACGTTTTAGACCTCCCTGAGTCCAAAAATACCATTTTTGGCATTATGTCTGTCTGTGTGTGTGTGTGTGTGTGTGTGTGTGTGTGTGTGTGTGTGTGTGTGTGTGTGTGTGTGTGTGTGTGTGTGTGTGTGTGTAAACACGATTGCTTAAAAACCAAAGCAGCTAGATCGATGAAATTTGGTATATGCCCCTTACACTAAAATTGTAGATTTCTATCAACTTTTGGAGTAAATACGTCACTTGGAAGTAGTACTTTACTTAAAAAGTTTTTTCGAAAATTTTGAAATTTTCAATTTTTTTGTTATATTATGATAAAATACTCTATTTTAAAAAGTTTTTATTCTTTGACATTTTTTCGAAAACTGAATAGTTTTTGAAATAATCACAGAAGAAATAGAAAATATTCGTTAATTTTGATAAAAAATCAAAACAAAATCATACAGGTGTCATTAAAAAAAGGGCAAATATAAACAAATGAATTTGTGAAACAAATGAATTTGTTTATATTTACCCTTTTTTTTAATGACACCTGTATGATTTTGTTTTGATTTTTTATCAAAATTAACGAATATTTTCTATTTCTTCTGTGATTATTTCAAAAACTATTCAGTTT
This sequence comes from Euborellia annulipes, assembly GCA_023213315.1. Classification (NCBI taxonomy): domain Eukaryota; kingdom Metazoa; phylum Arthropoda; class Insecta; order Dermaptera; family Anisolabididae; genus Euborellia; species Euborellia annulipes. Next base: position 176,522 of record JAKCPI010031693.1, read on the forward strand.
TCGAATAAATGTCAAAGAATAAAAACTTTTTAAAATAGAGTATTTTATCATAATATAACAAAAAAATTGAAAATTTCAAAATTTTCGAAAAAACTTTTTAAGTAAAGTACTACTTCCAAGTGACGTATTTACTCCAAAAGTTGATAGAAATCTACAATTTTAGTGTAAGGAGCATATACCAAATTTCATCGATCTAGCTGCTTTGGTTTTTAAGCAATCGTGTTCACACACACACCCAGACGTAATTCCAAAAGAATATACGAGAAAGTCTAGGGGAAGTCAATCCCCATATTTTTTTCTTTTACAAGAATAAAGATATTGATGATTCCTGAATTCAAATATCATTTCAGTTTTGTCCCTTCAGGCACAGTTTTAGAGAAAAATAAATTTTAATAGATAATGTGCTCTAAACCAAAAATAAACTAAAAAAATTCGATTTTTCTAAACCTTAAGCAGTTTGCGGCACTAAATGACCTCCACAGGTCTAAATGTACTTAAAATTTATATGTATTATAACTATCTGCATATTTCTAAGAGGCCTTAAAAGAACCTTGAAAATTCAAAATATTTATATACTGATGGCTACCAGAGGACGTTCTACACGCTTGTTTTTTGGACCACACATCCCATAGTGCTTTGGCATTACTTAACACAAACTATCTTTATAGCTTGCTAATCATGTTAAAAATTAAAAATGGAAATAAAATTTCTTTATAATGTATGTTTTTTTTTTATTTTACCCTTTTGAGTGTAGAATAGAGATCATTTCGGGGTTTATTATGTAGCCCAGCGGTTCCCAACCCGTGGGTAGCGGGCTGATTGGAACTGGGCCGCGGACGTCTAATGAAAGATAAAAATTATTACTTATAATTAGAGAGCGGAAAAAAAGTCTTTCAACTTTTGTCAATTTTGAGACTTTTCCAGATTTTCTTCACTGATCTCACAAAAAGAAACTAGAAATTTATTAAGCTTATTTAGAATCTTTTATTGCTTAAAATTACCTCGAATAATACATAATTAATAGAACGAATAGGGATAGATTAACTTGTTTCATATGTCAAAGTTCCTCAGCATAAATCTGTTCAAACTGCTATTTCTTTTTCATTTCATATTTATTTGTCAATCGTTTCAGTTCGATTATATAAAATTATGAATGAAAAATAACAATTATTATTATATTTTTTTCATATTCATTTACTAGAAATTTTAATCTTTGATCTTTGAAAAAATAATTTCTATATTTTTTTCTATACTTTGCGGCTACTGAGAACATTTAAATCTTTTATAATTAGATAACATTTCTGTTTATAAACATCTTAAAAGCAAGTGTTGAGTGATTCAGGTTTTGTGATAGGTCAGGGATTGAAATCCACTTTAATTAAATGAAATGTAAAGCTAGAAACCAATAAAAACGTCGCTTGATTACTTTATAACGTAAGATCGAGAGTGAAACAGTTATAATCAATTTGTCATATTTATTTTTCCAAAAAATAAATTTAAAATCCAAACTGAGTTCAGTTTTATTATTACTTTAATAAAAAAAAAAAAGAATTTTGATTTAAAGAGGAGCTTACTGATCATTTAACCGCATAATATATAAATTATTTATTTATTTTTTTTTTCATGATTTTGCAAACATTTTTTAATGATTCCTAGTAAAGCTTTTTATGTCGATATTAAAAAGAGTCATAAATTTCAGTTTTTTAACTTCTCCCGGTTACTAAATTCAACTGCGAGCTGCTGAAGTAATTTTATGACAAGCCATGTACAAAAGATTATATCGTGCTTAGATGCTTTTTTAATGTATTATTTTTTTTTTTAACTACACTTCTCTTTCCAATTTATCAATACTTTTTCTAAGTTTTTGTTTCATTAAATTTATATTAAAATAAAAGTTTATATGGTGAAAAAAAGATCATTTTTTTATTAATTAGACATATCTTTATTACTTCCTGCTCAAATGCATCAACATTTTAAAAGGAGATGTTTGGCAAAAACCGGTATTCAAAATATTGATCATTGCGGTATTTTGCTAGTTTTTTTTATTTATATCTCATCTATAATTTTCTGTCAAATTTTATAAAGGATCGACTTGTTGAATGGGCCTTATACAAAAAATGATGTCTAAATTTCCACTCTAGGACATATCAGTATTTTCACCACTAAAGCTTTATTTTTCACTATTCCACCCTGTATATAGACAAAAACTATAGTACCGATTCATTTATTGTAAATGGTACCGGTATTGTAAAAATATCGAAAAAGCTATCAGTAGTGATATCACAACAGAAATGGTTCAAAAAAATCTGAAAACAACTTATTATTGGGAATAGATTACCTATATGATATCGAAATATTAAAAGAAAAAAATATCGAACCTTAATTCGGAATCGGTATATCATTATGAGGAAGAGTAGTCAACGGCCAACAATAAAAAATCACAAAAATAAATTTTACACTTTGATTTTAGAGATCCCCCATTAACCACAATAAAATACCACTAAAACACCCTAATCCCCAAAAAGTTAAATTAATTTTGTAATTTATGTCCATTACACAGCTCAAATTTTAATCTTGACTTTTATTAATATTAGTTTTAATTATGATCCGACCGAAACAAGATGTTCAACTGAAACCGAAACCGAATATTCGGCCACAATCTTAGTTTCGACCGAAACCGAAACCGAAACTTGTATTTCCTATAAAAAATTATTATTTTACCTTTTTTTTTTTGAAATCTTTTCCGCCTTGAGGAAAATTTTTTTCCTCTCCCGTGAAAATCATTTTACCTTTTTTTTAGGGAAACTAAATTTTTTTTCCGCACCTTTTCCGCTTTTGAAAATCATTTGACTTTTTTTTCCATGTGAGTCTCATCCCATATATTTTCAGACTCAGGTTTCGGCCAGCTTTCAGCTTTCAGCTACTTTTTGGCCGAAACCGAAACCAGAATTTTTGGCCGAAACTGGCCGAAACCCTAACCGAAACCGAATATTCGGTCGGTTCCTAGTTTTAATATGTTCTTTTATCAGTTTTTTTATACTAATGTTATTTATATTATGTTTTTATATTAGTCTTATTTATACAATATTAAGTGTTTGTATTAATGTTTTCATATTATTTTCTTATATTTATGTTATTTATATTATGTTCTTATGTTATTATTATTTGTATTATGTTCTTATATTAGTTTTATTCATATTTTGTTATTGTATTGATGTTTTTATATTATCCTATTTATAGACATTATGTTTTGGTTTTTGTGTTCTGTTGTTTATTGTAATGTTGTTTAAATGGATTTTATATAATTTTATTCATACGTATATTTTTTGTAATGTATGATATTGTATATATAAAAGATATGGTGAAAAACCAGCTCTAAATAAAATTTTTTTTTTTTGAGGAGTTACTTTATAAGCGTGGATTTAAATAGCTAAGAAATTAGTCTATGCTTCTTTAGGCCTAAATAATAAATTTTATGTCAAGTTTAGTAAAAATTTATTGAATAATTTGATTTATTATTTAGTTAATTGGAATTTTAAATGAAATCAAGTTAATATCTCTTAATTTCAAATGTTTTCAAATAAACAATAAAACAAAGTTTAAATGGTGAAGGCAATAAAATGTTGATTATACTCTCTAATTACCTAATCTATAAGACAAGATGGATGGACCATAAACGATCTCTAGTAATATATTATCCCAAGTTTCTAGCTATCAAACTATAGTAATAGCATAAAAATTTTTATTCTGAGCTTTTGTAGGTAGCTAGGGCATAAGACTGGTATGCACACACAGGTGCATTCTCCAGTCGAATGGGAGAATTGTGCAATTTCGGATTCCAACCAACAGCTAAGCTAAGTGATAAAATTGTACGATAAAGCGGCACTCCCCATTAAACCTTTAGAATGCACAATGGAAACTGTCCCTACGGATACAAAACTCGTAAAATTAATACGCATGAATTTATCAAAGCATGCGATGCTCCTCTTTTAAAGAGATTGATAGATATAGTATATATCTTTTCAGTTAAACTTTAAACAATCTTTTATTTTATTTAATTTTGATCTTAAAAGGAAATAGTTAAAATTGACCTAGTTATAAAAATAAGAATCAGAATAATTCAATATTTGCAAGATATAAAAATGACTAAAGTTAGAACAAAAAATATGGTGTGACTGGTCGCAAGAGAAAGTTGTGTTCTGTGTGCTTGGATGCAGATTTTTTTGTATCGAGATAGCACCTGAGTTACAAACTTGATCACGTAATTCGCTGAGCTACGAATGCTTTCGCATCAGTAGAGTGTACCGGTACTTCAAACAATTTTCACGAAAGATTTCACTGATATACTTTTTAAAGAGCTAGTTTTTTTTTTTTTTTTAACATTCACACTCACACTCACACACACATTCACACAGTCTTTTCGGCAACTTAGGCCATATAAGACTTTTGACGATAACCGTTGTAATATAATATTATCTATTGTGGGTTCAGGCATTTCTATTTAAGCCATCTGGTATCCAAATGGCTTAAATAAAATCATCGGATAAAAAATAGTTGATTTATGAATTTTAATCAAAATCGTTGAAGCCAATTTAGAGAAAATCGCAAAAATTTTTTTTTTTTTAACATTCACACTTACACACACATTCACACTGTCTTTTCGGCAACTCAGGCCATATAAGACATTTACGATAACCGTTATTGATTTAATAATATACATATATGGGTCCAGGCATTCTTATTCAAGCCATTTGGTATCTAATTGGCTTAAATAAAATCATCGGACTGCCTGGGGTCCGAACCCGCGACGTTTGGTATACGAGTTTAGCACAGCGTATAGAGCAAAAAAATTGAAAAAGTATATCGGTAAAGTGTACTTCAAACGAATTCCACGAAAAATTTCATATATACATTTTAAAGAGCATAAAAAAAAAAAATGGTTGATTTATGAATTTTAATCAAAATCGTTGTAGCGAATTTAGAGAAAAAAAAAAAAACTGAAAAAGTATATCAGTAAAGTACTAGTACTTTTTGGCTGATTGTGTTCAAAAGCTCATTTTCACCCTTTGGGGGGGGGGGAGGGGGTGACTTACTCAAATATAAAATTTTAATCTCTTAGCTCGTTCCTGAGATATTTTGTTCACAGACAGACATACCAATTTGCGGGACCCACTTATACTCAAGGGGTTTGTAGCCCCACTTCCGCTATCAAATAGCAAAAAGATTGGTGAATTTATCAAAATAATTTTATTTCTTACAATTTTTATAAAAATTTCCCCTCTAAAAATGTCCTCAATACGCTCGTACTTAAAGGAAAATTTTGTCTAATCATTAGTTAGGCTCTAAGCCACGTGTCTGTCTCTAATACAAATACAGACACACACGTACACACACTAATGTATAGAGTTATGTTTAAACACTAAGTGAAGATATGACTTGCGGAGGGGAAGGGCGCATGCTCAATAAAACTACACGTGGAGATATTTTAGTCTGTACTGTTCCTTGGCCAGAAGCACATTTAAAGGATATTCTATGATGTTGTTTGAAGGTTAAATAAAGTTTACTTGACTAATCACTCGAGCAATTTTTTTTTTATAAGTGATTAATCATCCTATTAACATATTCAATTGATCAATTTCAAATTGATTCATTTGTATCTCTATTTGTTTTGTTTTTTCTTTGGAACGTGGGCGGTATTAATACTTCACATAGAAATTTTTTCTTCTTTTTTTTTCGTTTTATAATACTAATTGAAGTGCAAATAAAAATTCATATTAAATATTTATTTTTTAAATATAGTTAATTAAAATTATTCCTCTTTCTATGGCTTAATTTAGAAGACCTTGGATTTATTTTTAATAAGCATCATAGAAAGGAAAATTATTTTATTAAGAGTAATTCTGAAAGAGAATTTTTAGGGCCTTGGATAATTTTTTTGATCAGGCTCCTTTAAAAATAGTTTTTTATCCCCTTCGCCAACTACAATCTAACAAGTTGTGAGTAGTTTAATGTAAGCAGTGCCGGATTTAACAAGATGAAGGGCCTTAGGCAGTCGAAATCTCGGGGCCCTGTCAAAACGAAATTTATATACATTTTAAAAATTTTCATAAAGCATTTCCTATTGAATAAAACATTATATAATTTTAAAATGTTTATAAAAGGAGGGAGAGGGAAGTAAATCTTCCAAAAATGAGTTCCCCCCCCAGAAAAATAATTAAATGTACTCCCCTGCGATGCTTGCCACTTTTACCTTGGGCCGTGGGTTCCCATCCTCGACAAAAATTCATTTCAATTGAATTGGCTACCAATCAATTTAAATGAATAAAGTTTTTAGTGTAGTCCGGTAATATCATATATATACAGTATATTAAGTAGGTTTATCCTTGGACAATTTTCTTAAGGTTGAGATAGATGTTTTTTAAAAAAATAAAAAATATAGACTATAAATACTTTTTTATTTTCTTATTTTAAGAGCATTTTAAATAAAAAAAAAAATTATAATATTGCGGGGCCCCTAAAAAGCTTGGGGGAGGGGGGCAATTAAAGAAAGATTTACTTAAAAAAAGGTAAAATGATATGAATTTTGTATGGAAAATTTTAAGGAGGGGGCGGGAAATTAAATTTTTCCTCCCCTACAAAATTTCCTAGTTCCGGCCCTGCTCTGCCTAATGGGTAATCCGGTAGTGAATACTGTATAGCAATTTAAAATTTTTTATCTATTTATACTTGTCTATTTTTTCCTCTGGATATAACACGTAAAAATTTTATATGGACCCCCCCCTTCTAAAAGAAAATTATTTCCGTTCAAAAATTTTGAGTTATTAATTGTTGAAGTTATGATTTCTCCTATTCGAAATGTATAGACCTATATCAGGAATGTTGAATATTTAAGTTTATGAATTAGACCCTTCTGTTTGAAATAGTTAATTCAAATTCAAATAAAATAGGACAAAACAGGAAAGAAAGAAGAAGACAGGGACCGGCGCATGCGGATCCGACACAATTGTTTGTAAATATCTGAACCTATATTCAAAAACTTGTCCACGCAAAATAACAGACAAACTTATAAAAAAAAAATTGTTTACATATAATATACCGGTATTAAAGTGAGGAATTTAAATTACCTGAATGCCGCCTTATATCGAAAGTTAATTTAATAAAAATATATTTTTTTATCGATTAAATTTTCTATTTTTCTTTCTTTGTGACAGTTTTACGAGAAGAAAAAAAATGTCGGATATAATTTTGTATCAATATTTTATATGGAGAGAGAGGGAATATAAGAAGCCAAGTCTCCTTGTTTATTGATGTCATTAAGTTCCGTCAACTACCCTGACTCCCACATTTCGCCCGCGCACTTGGCACTGACAAATAGGACTTATTGAGGTCGAATACATTCAATTCAAGTCATTGCTGATGATAGATATTGATTAAGAACAAAAAAAATCTCGTCTTAAGTTTATCCAAGAAATAATACAGGAAATATTTAAATAAGGAAATAAATAAAAAAAAAAAAAAGTTTGAGAGAAAAAGCAAATCTTAGCGTGTAGTCACTCCGTATAGAGCTACAGCTATTATCAAGGTGAATAAACATTTTTTGAAATTTAATACACGTCATTAATGCGTTTGTTGTTGTCCTTTGTATTTTCTAAGAATGAAGAATATTGAGATAAATTAAAATATGTTATTGTAAATAAAAATAATTTTTGTTTTTAATGTCAAATTTATAAAAATTAAATCATTATTATTTTTGCTTTATTAGTTCATACGAATGATCGGCTTGGTCTTTTTATTGTGGCGTTAAATTTTATTTAATTATTAAATTAAATAATTCCTCCAGAAGGATTAGCCCCTGTTTGCTAGGCAGACATCTACTCAGACAATCATAGCTGGTGTTTGCAAGAAATCTGTTTTTTACATTCAATTGAATTAAAGTTAATCATACAATATTTTTATAATTGAAGGGGTAAGTGGATGAAAAGGGATGTAACAACAATATGTTTTGGGATATTATTGAAATCTTCATTCTAGTACTTTGTTGTTGACGCATATCTCCTCCATTACTCTAATATCTCAGTTAAAAAGGTTGCTAAAAAAGCTGCTAACAAATTCCTCCTTATTTTTTATTTTATTTAAGGTCTTTTTCGGCATCGAAGGCTATTTAGACCCCGTCCATATTTATTTGAATTGATTTGTAGCGAATTCAATTTAAATTAAATTTTGTGGCCTGCAACCTGATGCGAACCCTTGGCACAAAAGGCCAGCACGCTACCCCAACACCAAGGCCCGAGGGCAAATTCCTCCTTCATCTCTGACAATAATTCAAATTGAATATAAATATCCGCGTGACCGCGCGACCAGTCACACTATTGGTATTTGTTTTAAAGTCATTTCGGTTGCAGAGGCCATTGACTTTTGTAAATTTATTTATTATTTATATTATTCAGTATCGATGGCTTCCGGCGGGGATTCAGCGGTCTTGTTTTTCGGGGGCCACCTATTCCGATTTCCAGCTCCGCTTGGCGTTGCTTAACAACATTGATCTTGGTGGCTGTTGTTTATTCTTCTTGCCAGGCCCGGATTTTACATCTTGAATTCTAATATATCGAGGGAAACTAAATATATGCAAAAAATCTGGTGTGACAAGCACAGAACACAACTTTCGATTACCAAAGCAAAAGTCACACATAATTTTTTCTTTTATAATCTTATTTCTTTAGTTCATTAACATGAAGTTGTTAATCATTAATACATTCTGTATTATGTTATATCAATGCTGATAAAGGACAAAAATAAAAATGCAAATAACCATATTATAAAATTAAAATTAATGAATTTTAAGATGCATGTTTATTACATATTTAAAAGTCGATCGATAGTGACACGTTCTGTTAAATAGTGAAAATCTCTTTTTTAATGTCTTTTTTTTGGTATCACAAGCCTTTAAGTTCCTCTTTTTAATTATCGGATCACGAGTTATAACCAATGAGAAAAGTTAATTTAATTTTTACTTTTTTTTTTTTCAAATGAACAATCACCGGCTTCCTGATTATTTATAATTCTAATGATTAAATTTTGCATTAAAAATAAGAATTCTATTTCCAATATAATATATTTAAAAAAAATGTCTAATCTTTCTATATGCAGAGTGCATGTTACGTAAACTTGGCAGTGGAACTAAGGAGAGGAGAGGAGGTGTTTACATATTATCAACTTTATGTGTATGTGTGTGAGCAAGTGCAAATGTATGTGTGCTGCGCGTGTGCATTTTTTTTCAACTAAGTAATTTACTTAGTTATTTGTTCTTCTTCTATTTGATAAAAAAAAAAAAAAAAATAATTACATCTTACGCAAAGCACTATTTATCTTAGAATTATAATTTTAACTAAAGATATTTTTTCAATCTGTTATTTTCGTAAATATAAATTATTTTAATTAAAATAAATAATTTCACTTCCTATTTGTAAAGTAAACTATTTTATGTGTTTATTTAAATAATAATTTTATAAAAAGATTCATTAATAATAAAAATTTAAGATTGATAACAACTTTGTGGATAAAATCAATTGATTGTGATGGCTTAAGTGACATGCAGCTGAGACTCAAGGATACTTCATCTGATGAAATGCAGATTTTATGGAGGGATATTAATATACATTTGTATGCACGGAAATTTATATAAGTTCGGATTAAAGGCAGGTTTTCACGCCACGTCTTATTGTACGTTTTGTCGGTCATGCAAAATGGACGTTTTTTGTCCACTGTTTCCACGCAACATTTTCCCAAACGTTTTACCTTCAGTTTTCAGACAACATCATCTCGTTGAGCATGGAGGAAGCCCAGTTGCTTTCTATTATATTCAATTTAATATCGTTGCAACGAATGAGTTCGCTATCAGTGGCGTAACTACATTGATTGGCGTCCCTCCCCAGGTATAGGGATTATTTACCCCACTGGTTACTGTATTCTTTAGTTTTTACTTTGCTTTTGTAAATTTCAATGAACTCGGCGAGAAAATCGTGATTGCATTGCCTCAAGTCTGACAAATTGAAGGAAAACGATGGCAGCTCGAGTGAGTTGCGAACTGGAACTGAGCCAAAACGGAGGTCTTCTCTCTACACACTCTGTCTTGTATCAGTTTTCGCAAAATGATGCTTTTCTCTTCAGTTCTTCGATCTTACCTTGGATTCGACAAAACGTCCGTTTTGCTGTTTCCACTCAACGTTTTATCGGATAGGATACGTCCTGCCAGACATTAGGATACCGAATAAAAACCAGTTGCCCGATAGTGATGTCTGGAGAAGATGAGTGAAGATGAACATTTGTATTGCTTCTGAAGTTGGACAGCGTTTGATTGCGGCAAAGACCAAATGGACTGAATATGATTATATGTGGGTGATTCTTTGCCATTGACCTATGCGAAATTAAAAGAAAGTCATGGAAATTGCCATGTGGCAAGAGGAGAGAGAAAGATTCAATCAAAAAGTGGAAGATTTATCGATATGATATGTCCTAGCAGGCAAAAAGTATTATAAGACGTAGCGTGGAAACTTTCTTTTCAGGACTCAAAGTTATTGCAATAGTTTTTAGGAAATGCTGTTGTTGATGCCGTTTTTGAGAATGGTGCAAGTTCATTTTTTGTTATTTCGAGAAAATTAAAGGTTACCAATTTTAAAGACTGGCAATGTTTCCACTGCCCGTGACCCATGGCTCAGGGAGAAGACATTAGATTTTTTATCCAATTTTGTTTAAATATTAATTAACTAGTTATAAATTAAAAGTTTACATTAAATTACGCACATGTATGTGATATCTCATTTTAAAAAAAATGAACTTGAGTTACACCACTTGTAAAATCTTTATTTAAATAAATGATTTAAAAAAAAAATTGCCTAAAGAAATTTTCTCACGGACAGCCGGTTGGCTTAAGCTACTGCATGTCATAACAATTTAATAATTTAAAAATTTTTTATTCTTAAATTTTATTTAGCCTATAGTGACTTTTTTGTTCAATAAGCAAAAACAGTTTTACAATTTCTTAGTGTCCTTGCTAGTCCTGTACTTTTTCCTTAAGTCTCTTCTCTTTTTCAAGACAGTGCTTTAATTTGATTAAGATTTTTATTCAAGTAAGACTTAAATTGTTCTTATAATCTAATAAAAACACCCCTTATACTTTTTCACTCGTTTTTCATTTATATAATTTAAAAATTTGATTTAGAGTGATGCCTAAATGGCAGTAACATTCACCCAAGTTTGAATAATTTTTTTTTCCTTTTAGTTACGAATTTAATAACATGTTCTGGGGGATATTTTAGTCCGGTTAATGTCTTTTTGTCCGTCGCTCGTAAAACTCGGGACGAATGAGATAGATGTTTTCACAAGCTACAACTAACTGATATGGAAGGGGAAAAGGGTGCAGTCTGGCTATGAATTGCAATGCTCGTATTTTTTTATGAGTTGCAGATGGATAAAATTTGTCTCCAAGAAATCATTATTTTAAAACAAAAATTTTTTATTAAATATTTTTTTTTTCTAATATTAATAATATCAGATTAATAATAATAAAAAAGAACTTTTAGTTAATAAATCAAGAAGTTTAATTAAATATATATTTTTTTTAAGAAATGTGTAAAACTACAAATAATGAATTGAATGGGGAGGTTCTTCCCTTTCAAACTCTTTTATCCAAATTTCATTCACATTTTAGAAGAAAATTAGAGACAATTTTTCTTAACAAAGCATATTAAAAAATCATTGTGTGGTTTTATAAAACCACGATGCAAGGGAAACTTTTTTTTCGGACCGTAGGCGTTTAACTGAAAATTTTCAGTTCAGTTTCAGCATGTTAAAAATGAGAACAATATTTATTTAGTAATCGAAGATTTGAATCATATTAAATTATTTTAAAAATTGTATTTTAACAATTTAAAAATTGAATAATTAAATCTCAAAATTATTTTTTATAATTTGTCATATATATTAAATTTCAACTTTCCTATTTTTGACTCACGGCTTGTGTCGTCATGGCTTGTAGCGTCACGGCCTTTGACGTCACGGCTTGTAACGCGACATGCTGATAGAAGAGCGAAAAAATTTGAGGGGATCAAATAAAAGTTTCACTTTAAAAAAACAAGTTATTTAAAACTAGACGCAAAGCCCCGCCTTCGGCGGGGCTTTCCGCCTAGCCGGGGGCTGCGCCCCCTGGACCCCCTTGCTCGCCTTCCCTTTTCATTTTTATATATAGAGATTATTTTAACGGTTAATTAAGTTATTCATGAACTTAATATTTTTTGTGAATCATATCCTTTCCGGGACTCTCCCGGTACACAGACAAACAATTTACGCCGATATTTTAGAATTCAAAATGTAAATAAATAAAAAAAAATCGTAAACATGGGTAAATATTTATATTTTGTTAACATGGCAACCCTTTCTCCTAATTTTTATTTTTTTTTTATTTTAACGCTTAATTACTCATTAACTTATTGTTATTTGTGAAACAAAACCTGTCCGGGATTCTCACAAACATACACAGAAAATTTCATCATAATTGGTTCAGTCGTTTAGGAGGAGTTCAGTCACATACACACGTACAGAAGAATTATATATATAAAGATAATTATTAGACTATTATTAACTTTATCAGTGCTTCAGCAATTAAGGCCATTAGCGACAAGACATTTCAATGTTAACAGTCAACAAAATTGGGGTTATTTTTGTGGTCATTTTTGAGCACTACCCCAAAAAAAATATCTCCACACGAATGGTTTGAAAAATATTTAAACTTTACAATAGTATATTTTTCCTTAAAAATTTTAAATGACTTGAAGATAGATGAAAAAAAAAAAGAATTTTCTAAACATCAGTCTAAAATTTCCATTATTAATACAATATTTTTCCATAGAAAAAGTAACACGATTTAATTATAAAATATATAAAATGTCTATAAATTAATTTATAATAGACAGTTAAAAACAAGTTTTTTTTATCTACTATTTATTATAATAGTAAAATAAATGTGAATAGCGAATAAGCCTAAAAACGTGTAAGTGGTATTCCTGGTGTCCTTGAATTTTTTTCATTAAGAAAGCAAAAAGAATTGCATACAAAAAAATAAGAATATTTAAAATGTAATTTTATGACTTTGATTAATTAAAACTTTTTTTCTTTTCCATGGCTTCATTTAAAATAGTGTGTACGTCGACAAAATGACTATTTACAGAACCCTCCAAAATGTTTTTGTTAACTCGACGGTAGATCATGAGCTAATTACAAAAAACGAACCTTTATAAATTAAACTTTTTTCATGGAATTTTTGCAATTTTTCGGGTAAACCAATAAACTTTTTTCAAATGAATTTTCGCGTTTTTCACATTAAATTTAACGATTTTAAAAAGAAATCGGGTCCCAATGTCTAAAGATGGGTTTACACGGTCATACCTTTTGTTTATGCAAATGAACTCAATGAAATGTTGCCGTTCACACGTTCAGTTTGGTTTGAATAAATTGTCAAGTTAAGAAAACTGAAATTTGTAGATGCGTTAAAAATGAAAAAGTTTATCAAAAACAAAATTCTGTATATTTGACCCAAAGATCCGCTCTCTGGTCCAAATAAAATACATCTAGAGGATATACCATATAAAAGTCAGCTAAATTTTTGCAAATTCTTTAAACCTGACAGTTCTGTAAGACAATGCCAATATGGATTAGCGTTTCAGTTAAGTTTGAGTCGAAAGATAAAAAAAAAAGCTTAGTTCCTTTATCCCCTCGGCTAATCGGCATCTCAACAAGCCATGTATTTTAATTAAATTTTCATTCTATTCAAGGGATCATAGTAAAAATAAATTATAATTTCCATATTTCTTATATTCAAAACTATAAAAAGCATCCCCTAAAGGAATTATTTATAACTTGTTTAATAAAATAAATAAAAAAAAACAATTTTTTTTGCACTGAAGGGGTAAACAGTCAGTGTAGCGTCTAGCTACGTTCGCCCCAACGGTAGTAACCCGTGCTATATATGATTTACAACTTCTATATACGAGAATTTTATTAGTCATTATTTCTAGCGCATAATGTGTGGACCAGCTCGATATTAAGAGCGGAAAGCGAAACACAGTCTCCCGAATGGATTCGACTAAATTAATTGAAGTTAGATGCTCATAAAATTTCAATATTTTACAAAAAAAAAGATTAATAAAGATTATATTTAGATATATGAGAGATTAATATCTTTTTTGTAATGTAAATATCTATTAAATATGACAAAAAATTCTTTAATTAAAAAAAAGCGCCTTACTGAACTGTTAAAATAAAATAGCCACATAACAAAATCACTTATACTTAGAAAATATATGGATTTTCAAAAGAAAAACGATATGTAGTCTATAGTAAGAAAAAATTATCGTTCCAAAAGCCAGTCCATCACAGAGTCTTACTTTATGGCAAATATTTTTATAAATAAATAAATACCTATATAAACTTATATTAATATTATCAAAAATAAAAACATAATTCAATACCGATAATAAATAGCATATTAAAGTTGGAAATAATGTAAGAGAAAATGTCAGAGGTAAATATATAAAACATAAATTTTCTTAATATCACTCTAATCGTGTAATAAGAATTTTTCAGAATAATTTATTTTACCAGTTTAAAATAACAAATAATGGATTTGCTCATTAAATTTTTTATGGATTGTTTATCTTGCAGATTATTTAATAAATACAAAATATTTTTTTTTAAATTTATTTAAGGACTTTTAGGCATCGGAGGCCATTAAGAAAGTCTCTATTCTAAACAAATTTTTGTCGCATGAGACGGGATGCGTACCCGCGACCCTTGGTACAGATGGCCAGCACGCTAGTCACTACATCAAGGTCCCGAGGGAAAATACAAAAGATAAATACATTGAATTATTGAAGATTCGATATATCTTTATAAAAATAATATAAATAAAATTAAAAAAGGGTATTCAAAAAAATATTGACAAGGAAAAGTAAATATTTTTTTCTACTGACAATTGTGAGTGCCATCTCGGCAATAATAAAAATAACAATTAGCATGAATGGAAACCTAGTTGATTGAGAAGGGAAAATAATTACAACAGAGGTAGAAGCAGTGGCGGATCCAGAGGTGTTTCTCGGGGGGGGGGGTAATCTGGAGTGACTGGTCGCACAGCACACATTTTTTTTCTTAATTTCGGTAGTTTAAAGGCGCATTCTGTACTTGTTTGCCAGAATATAAATATAAATCAAATTTTTAAGTATTAATTTTTAAAATTTTACATTTAAAATACATTTTTTTTTTTCGAAAAAAAGTATTTTTTTCAAATCTCAGGGGGGGGTAATTACCCCCTTACCCCCCTTGTGGCGGATACAAGGGTAGATACTTGGGTAGAAGTAGGCCTATATTAAAGCATGAGCTTCTGGTGCCAAAGCTCAAGGATTCGCATCCCATTCCATTTGTACCAACAACTGTCTCCACTACTCTTGAGTTTCATTTCGTAGAGGCTTACTTCCTGGCTGCCTTCTCCCTTCCCTACTGTTGAAAATTCATATACGGTATATAGTCTATCATATAATTAAAACCACTACCAAGGTAGATAGAACTGTGTACAAATCGGCAGATCCATAGTTCGACTCCCGGCAGCATCCCTATTTTTTTCGGCCGTTTTGATTTAGTAAATATTAATATTAATTTTTACTTTCTCTTATTGTTTAATGGTTATATTTCGAAGACCTCAGACCTCTGAAGAAGAGCTGATATGTCATAGAAATAAATATAAGGATTAAAAACTCATTAAAATTACAATTTCGTAATTATTTTTCCTTGCCAATTCACGAGCTTCCCATCCACGCTAATATTTTTTTAATATGAAAGAAACTTTTAGAATATTTTATGAATATCTATATTTACTTTGTAAATTGTGTCAAAACATTTAAGCCTACCACTAAAGTTTCTCAATGGAAAGTTTCAACAAAAGAACATTGCAGGATTTTCCAGACAAGAATTCCCATGTGCAATCTGAACAAAAAGACCAACAAAAGGTCAGCCTCTTTAAGAAAATCAGATGAAGATTGACTTTTACACATCGCCCTGGGCCTTAGAGGTAGATGTCTTTGTCGTAAGGGCCAGAGAGAAGTTTACAATAAAAATTTATTTGAAATGTTGATTTTTAAAGGGCGTACTCTAAATGACCATTTAAAAAAATCTTCGTTGCCATTTCTCTTGATGGATTTAGCCGGTTTGGCTTCTTAATAGCATATAATTATGAGTTAATTTTTAAAATAATTTCAAAAGCAACTAGAATAAATTATTTTCACTTTGAATCTAGGGAAGATTAGATATAATAAGATAGAGCGTATAAAGTGTCCACTCTTGAATATTTATGTTATGGGCGAAATGATTGACTATTCATTATTTATATTGCCCGAGCATTATACATAATGACAGAAGCAAATGGGCTGAGTGATAAAAATTTGTTAGTATATTATCTTAACAGGACATTTATATTGTAATACATAATGTTTCGTGTTCTTTGGACAATGTTAGATCCCATAAGAATTTTAAACGATTTTCATTTTAATTGTTGAAATAATAAAGAATTATGAATTATATGGCTTTGTAGAATCTCTGAACGCGATTTTATTTTAAAAGAATTATTTTTTTCTTTAAAGATATTCATTCATTTGAATCGAAAAATTTATTTCAGATTTATTATTTCCTGCATAGTTGTATTTTTTATTGCATATTCAAGACCTATGTATATATTAACCTCTTTTATAAAGGAGGTCTTAAAATCTAATTAACCGTGATAAAAAAATTTAAAAATTCAGTTATTGATTGTTTTACTGGAGAAGAAATAATTACGCGAACTAACCTGAAACCAAGAGAAGGCAGTGGTCTAGGCGAAGAGGAACCAAGATCAACGATGTCAAGCAAGGCCAATCACCGTTGAACCTCGGATGCAGTGACGGCGCTACGGGGGGCTAGGGGGGGCATGCGCCCCCCCGGCAAGGATCTTTGCCCCCCTGGATGCCCCCCCCAATCAGCTCGAAAACCAAATAAAAAAATTTCTAAAATTATTCACTTTTCCTTAAAAAAAATGTAATTTAAGTTTTAAGCTTTTTATTTCAATGTGAAAAAGAAAGATTATTTTTTTAAATTCTTTATTTTAATAAATAAATTTAGTTACTCTCAAGTTTTTGTCAAGTAAATATCTTTCTTTTGTGCCATTATAATGTATGTCATCGAAAAGAAAAAAATATCCGATAACTTTACCAATCGGCCTTCGATGCCGAAAAAGACCTAAATTAAAAAAAAAAAAAAACTTTATTGAGCCCCAATCTAAAAAAAATTTCTTCTTCGAGTACAAGTGTAAATCCACCAGCTATGAATCAAGCTCAAGTGATTCAGGAGAAATTGATACTGATTTTGAGAAATTCTGTGCATAGCCAATATCTTTCAGAAAAATTTCTGGGCTTTCCTATTTCTCAGGAGATAGTGAGGAAGCCTGCCAACCAAAACTGAAAATATTTCCCTGTACGTGCTGGTGGTGTGACCAGGGCCGCAGACAAGGGGGCTATATCCCCGGGGCCCGGGCCCATTGCGCTCCCACCTTAAAATTCCAATTAAAAATAATTTTCATGGTTAAAATTTCAATTAAAAAAAAATCATTTTCTTGGAATTTTTTTCCTCAGGGGCCCCGGCCTTTTAACCTCATCAAGTTTGATCTTTTTCACGACTCAGGATAGCTAAAAACGCAGATTTCAGTGGCTTATTTTCAAAAAATTTTCCATACCTCCAGATTCCCCCGGATTTGGCCTCGATAAATTATTGTAATTCTTTGTTTAGGAAATTTTGAAAAAATTTTGAAATAACTTTATTTAAATAAATATTGGAAGCTATGTGCTGTTGGAAACTAAATATACGCCTATGTCGACTAGAGTCCGACCGAAACAAGATTTTCAGCCGAAACCGAATTTTGGCTTCAATTTTAGTTTCGACCGAAATCGAAACTTGTTTTAAACTTTTTCTTAAAATTTCCCATACAAAATTCATCTTTTTTTTAGTAAAATTTCCAATTTTTGCTCTTGCGAAAATCATTTGACCTTTTTTTTAAGTGCGAATTTCACTCGGCGTTTTTTTTTTTAGTATACGAGCATAATCTCTCTTTTTAAACTCAGGTTTCGGACAGGACGAAATTTCGGATGAAATTTGGCCGAGACTGGCCGAATCCGAAACTTCTGTCGGTTCCTAAGGTCACACAAAAAATCTGGTGCCATGAGTCACACCAGATTTTTTGTTTCTCTGTTGATGTAGCCTATATATTTATTGACTGCCCCCCTGTTGATAAGTTTGCCCCACCCCTGCCCCCTCACTGAGAATAAGCTAGCGCCGTCACTGCTCGGATGGGTCGATAGTCAATATTTCTAATTACGATAATATATATTTGTAAAATCTAATGGCCACAGATGCCGAAGAGACTAAAAAATAAATAACAACAATAAAAACTCCTTATCTTAGAGTAGGCCCACTGTCAGAGGTCAAATAGGCCCATATCGTAATGGAGTGTTTTGCAAACTGGGAGGCGCGGACTAATCTTAAGGGAGGAGCAAATATTAGCCACAGCTAGCAATTTTCTAAATCATTGCTAAAGTTTTATAAATAAAACAAGTCGTAAAGCCCGACTTCGGCCCCTGGACCCCCTTGCTCGCCTTCAGCGAGCAAATGCGAAATTTTAAAGTTTCAAATTTCCCAATCTGACTTAAATGTTAAATTTCTCTCTCCCACTCCACTTCCTGTAACTATAGCCAATCAGCGAGAGAACAGGCACATACACACAGGGGCAGGAAGTCAGCCGCTAGCGCTTTATATTATAGTATGATGATAATAAATAATGTATAACTGTATGAATAAAATTTTTGCAATACAAATTTTTGTGTTTGTATTATTTTATAAAATGGGCGAGGGCAATGCGTTAAAAGATTAAAAAATATTTTTAAGGGATGTGGGGTAACATAAAGTTAGTAAACCACTGTCACAATGTGTTTCATTGGGAATATTAGAAACATAATTTGGTGCTTTCTCGGTATCTTACTTCTTTTCGTAATAATTAAACAATTTTATATTAAAATTTTCATATTTTATATAAACCAATTTTTTGTTCATGCTTAAAGCAATAGGGGATGAAAAAAAATGCTTGAGGGTTATAGATTAGAAAAAACAAAATTAATCAAATAAATAGTGATACAAATAAAATAAAATGTAAAAAAAAATGAAAAGTGGCATTTGAAAAAAAAAATCACTATAAGTCACTATAAAAATTAAGGAGTCTGTGCTTAGTATTTAACCTTATTTTCCATTAATTACGTAAGTTATATAATATTTAGGATACTGAAGTATTAGAGTAGAAAAATAATAAAATGAATATTAAATTATTTACTTAAAAAAATTTTTCTTGCGATTCTAAATACATAAAATTAAAAAGATCTCGATTGTCTTTAACAAACACAGAGTTGCATTTAAATATAATCAATTAAGAACCAAGGGCGGATACAAGGAGCCCCCTAATTAATTACCCCCCTCCCCGAGATTTAAATTATTTTTAATGTAAAAATTTAAAAATTAATACTTAAAAATTTGATTTGTATTTATATTCTGGCAAACAAGTACAGAACGCCTTTAAATTACCGAAAATAAGAAAAAATTGTGTGCTGTGCGACCAGTCACACCAGATTACCCCCCCCCCCCCCCGAGAAACACTTCTGGATCCTCTCTTGTTAAGGACCTAATTTTAACAAAAAGGCAAGCAACATCCTGAATTTTCGAGTATTGAATTCTTTGTTGAATAGGGAAGAGGTGTGCTGTGCACCAGTCACACCAGATTTTGATGAATAGGCTCTTTGAATCAGAAAACGATATGCACAATATTAATACCTATTATTAATGTTAAGTTTTCCATAAGATTATGAATCGCGAAGGTTAGGAACCCCCGATCGTAGACCAATAGAAAAACAATTAATAAATAACTATTTTTCAAATAATTTTGAAGAATTTTTTTATAATTAAAAAAAGTGAATATTCAATAAAAAGACAATCACTTTTGACATCGAAGAACAAAACCGGTGAAGAATAATTCAAATTAATATTTAAGAAAATAATGTCATTAACCAAATTACATTCAATCATTAGATATACAGAGACACGTTATTTTCTTTTGTTTAATAATAATTAGAAATCCAAAAGTCTATTGAAATTTCAGTTATAAATTTAACATAAGCATGCAATAACAAAATTTGTTGAATAAAACAAAAAAAATATATATATTTTCTTTTTCGTGCTTATGTTTAAAACCTATAAATAATATTTGCATTGTCATTCAAAAGGTAAAAGTCGTAATATTACAGTCATAATTTTTTTTTTTTTTTTTTTTTTGCTTTTGTTAAATTATGCAGGGCTTTTGTTAATTAATTACTTATTTAAAACGAAATTTGTATTCACGCACAAGTCTCTTGAGTGGAATAAAAAAAATATATATAAAATTTTATTACAAAAATACAATGATTGATAAGAATAATGAATGTGATTTTTATATAAAACATTTCTTGATTATTATTTTAAATTTTCCTAAAAGAAAATCAATCAAAGAAAATCGGGGAATATAACTAATTCTGGAGAAAAATTTGACAAACTGGTTTCTAAAGTAGAGGATTGCATTAAAAAAAAAAAAAAAACAACAAAACATGATTCAGTGATTGATGTGATAAGCAATCCCAACAAAATTGAAAATGCAAGTAACTTTAAGATGTTTAGCTACAGTGAATTAATTTTCATGCTTCAAATTTTTCGATATTTGATCCTTTCAATAGTTTATTAAAGCTACGTTGATTGGTACAACTATGTCTTACTAGACCTCAATTTGCCTAGTAAGACTTCATGAATATGAATAATTTTTTGCTTCATTCTCTATTAATGCCAGAGTTGAGTTTCATCCGTTTAGCTACTAAATTAATTTACATTTTTTCTTTTATCAATAAAGATAAAAATAATAATTTAGATTAACTTTTTATCAAGTTGACTAAATATAGATAGATCTATCTCAACTATAGAAAGGAAGAAGATGCTTTGTCAGCTGTTGGACATTTAAAAATTTTGATGATCGGCTATATATTTCTGTGAACGGTTTTTTTTTTTAAGGAATGAATGAAAGCTATAAAAATTGAGCGTAGACAAGAAATGCTTACTCTTGCTTGTTGGTGTGATGATAAGAGTGTAAAAAGGGGAGAAAGATGAGTCAACTATTTAGAATTTATTTAATGAAAGAAATTTTAAATAAAAATTTGATGTGAACCTCTAGCGCAAGAAAGGCAAGTTTTTAAAAGAAGAGAATTTCGAGAAATTGGTTGTTGTTCATTGTTATAAAAAAAAAAAAAAAATGCGACCGATGATATTTTTACTGTTTTTCCCTTTATTGTGCATATTTGATTATTTTATAGTGCATTAATGCATGCATATTTGATGAGATTTGATTGTGCATGAACACCCGGCTATAATAATCAATAAATTAGTATATTTTACCCTAATGGTGAGTTAAATTCTTGAAGTAGTGTACTTTCTTTTGATAAGTCAAACACAAAATAAAATATAATTTTATTTAAATAATTTTCGATGAATCTCTCAATTCAAATTTGACTAAACATACACATTTGTTAAATATAATTTTATAAAATCGAACTGAAAAATATGATTGGGAAATAATTATGAAATGAAATAGAAATATGAAAGATTGATGCTAAGGAACTTTGACAAATGATACAATTTAATCTATCTCTCTTTAGAATCAATTCAAGGCGCATGTCTTTATTCTATTTTAATTAGAAATTAAAAATCGTTTTATTTAAGGTAATTTTAAGCATAAAAGATTTTAAATAATAAATTTCTAGTTTTATTCGAATATGATATTAATTGGAGACGAAAACAAAGGGAATGCTTAATTTTAAGAAAATTTTCAAGTTCCTAGGCTATCAAATGGCTTGAATAAGAATCCCCGGACTTCAAATATATATATTATTAAATAATGGTTATTGTTTAAAGTTTTATATGGTCTAAGTTGCGGAAAAGACTGTTTGTGTGTGAGTGTGAAAGAGAAAAAAGTGTGTGTTTAAAAAAATAAAAAAAAAAGTTCATAGGCGATGGGCCACGTGTCCATTTTACAAGTGTTTAAATTTTGCAGGCATTAATTTTTAATGCAATGGAAAAAATCTACGGGTACTTGTTATTAAATTTCTAAAAAAAAAAAAAAAATTGACCTCTATAAATAAGGACCACCCTAAAGTACATAATTCAGGGTTTCTTCATATTTTAAGTACTGATTTTGAAGCTGTTATAGAAATGTTCTTTGAAATCCTTTTGAACTTTGAAAGTTACAATTTTAAACTCTGAATTCTACACATTCATAATTTATAATAAAAGTAAATATATAGAGGTAAGAGAAAGTAAAAAGTGATGCTCAGCACTCATAAATTTTAACAAATCTTCATTTTAAGTGAAAACTGCTATGCTTATTCAGATTTAAAGCTTAAAGAGAAAAACTCAATAAACTTAACTAATTACTAACTTGTCACCTTGGCAGTCAAACATTCTTTCAGTCGTCTGCGGCATCTCAAGGTATAATTTAACCTTTATTTTGAGATTAAATTGTGTATTCATGTTTTGTTTATTGAATTTTTAGTTGTATTTGTAGTATGTGTATAAGCGTATTCAACCGTAATGGCATTGGTGATATTAATTATTTCTATGTGAAATAATAATCTTAAAAATAGCAATACAGAGACACTTCACTATCGTTAAAAGCTCAATCGGGGTAAAATCTTCAAACACTTAACCCGTACCACGAAAGAGGTACCCCTTCGCCCCCCCCCCCCAATAATTTTTATAAGTTGGCGCCCATGGTAACAATATAGGTATAGAATATGTCCCAAAGTAAAAAAATGTGGTGTGCTAGTGTCGCACAGCACACCAACTTTCTCTTATCTTCCTTCGGTAATATAAAGTAGTATTCTGTGCTTGTTACACCAGATTTTTTTTTCAAATCATGACATTTTATGTCTCAAACTTAAAATAGAAATTTCAAAATCTTGAACGCGCCGGACAATGAATTCAGATAGCTATTCACAAAATTTCGGAAATATTAAATTAAGATCATCAATACCTTTATTCAACCTTTTCTATTTTTTTAATTTTTCCCTTTTTCTCAACAGAGATTAACTCCAATTACAGAGAGACGTTCGCAATGATTGAACATTTTCACGTTAAATGGGATTTGAACCCGAGTTGTATAGCAACTCTAGATACGTAATTTGCAGCTTAAACGATTAGCCTTACCTTTGCTATAAAATCTTTATAAATTTTTCTTCTCCCTTATATTCTCATAATTCAATGCCAGAACAAGAGCAAGGGAGGAGAAATTCGCACTCTTACTAAATCAAGTGAACCATAATAATAAATTTTAGAAATTTCCTCTAAATATTTGACAATTTGAGAATGTTCATATTAGAAAAATGTTATTGTTATAAATGCATATAAATGCATAAAATGTTTACGAAGATATAAATATAAAATATCTATATCGAATGAATCTTTTCATTGGCATTTTCTATCTTCAAACAAACACTTTTCTCTCTTTACCTCCTACTGGGAAACTTTTTTTATTCTTCTCTCACCTCTTTTCATAATGGAGGTTTTGCAAGTATAACTCATATCTGAGTGAATAGTATAATTTTATTGAGCTCAGAGTCGTAATTCTTTGGAACTAAATCTTTTTATGAGTTAAGACTCTGTCAAAGGATCTCCTTTTAGCTTTAACCTTAGAAATTACAATAGATAGGGTTTTTACTTTTGTTTAGATTTCTTGCTTCATTTTCAATTTTTAATAAATAAAAAAAATTATTAAATCAATAAAGTATTTTATAAAAAAGAAATATACCAGGTATAATTATCGTAAGAAGTGACGTCAAAAAAGAAGGCAGCGAAGAAGATAATATAAATTATTTATTAGCCTTCTATTTAAAAATCCAGAGAATTTTGAAGCATTACTTTGCTTCAAAGATGATCAAATTTTATATCAATGTTTTTCAATTGTTGGGGTCATTTAGATTGTTTCTATTGATATAAAGAATTAAAGTGCTGAAATATCGTTTCAAGTAGCCTATATATAGCCTAAAGCCCAGTACACACTAGGACACCCAGTACACACAGTACAGACTAGGAGACATGTTGCTCAATTTTGATTTCTGAGACGTGCTTCAGATTGTCTACGCAGACATGTACCATACGTCCGGATTTGGAGCACGTTGAATTAGGCGCCGGGACTGGGGGGGAGGGCAAGGGTGCATTGCCCCCCCCCCTCTTCCCCTGGCATCCCAAATAGTATAAATTAGAGAAATACAAGTTGCTATCTAGCTGATACCGAAATAAATAAAAAATAATTTCTGTTCTAAGGCCTGAAGATGAGGAGTAAGGCCTCGAAACTGTAGCTGCAGTCGCAAGCCAATAAATCCTACATAAAAAACAAATTGTTTTATTCTTGATTCGCCAACATCAGAACTAAACTCAATAATCTTCCACGAATTTTTATTGCATATTAATTTATTTTAATTTTCTAAAAAAAAATTTTTTGCCCCTCCCCTGATTCAAATTCGTTCCGGCGCTTCTGTCTACGGGCTAGTTGCGAAACAAAAAAATGGGAGACCGCATGCAACTGTAGACATGTTGCGAAACATTTTGACAGATTGGATGAAAAGAGGGATGGCTTCTCTAAATTTTGTATTTTGCTTTATTATTGAGTCTTCCTGTCTAAAATTTTTTATTAATGCATTAGCAAACCTAGGGCCTTCTGCGAGCACTTTGCGGGTCCAGTAACGTTTAAGTTTTTGCTTTTTTTTACTTTTATTAGCACTAAACAGGACTGATTCCACACAAAACAAGGTCCTCCATGATGGACTACGATGATGAGATTGAGAAATTCACATCGTAGTTTGGACGCTAGACGAGAGAAAGAACTGCATCTCTAGACGGTCTATAGACAAATCGCGCAACATGGTCTACGAGGCTTAAGATGCCGAAAGGGCTGAGATCGTAGCTTTAGACTTGATTTCATTATCTGACAGAGAAGTCATGTTTATTTAGATATCAAAGAGAAATATAATTTTCCATTCGTATTTATTATTGAAAGAATTATGATCAAGATATGATGTGGATATTTAATATGACCATAGCTGAATGCGAATTTCAATTCCATTTCATATAAAAATTCAATAATATTTACTTAGTTTATCAAAGTAAAGCATTAATCATTTTAGAAAAAAAAGAAACATAAAAAGAATATTAAAAAATAAAATATTTGTCAATATATTTATTTATCATTTATGGAATCCCCAAGTGTTTTGAATATTTGAAGTTTGAATTGACTATTCTTTATTGCCACTCGATTTAAATATTTCCACACAAAAAAAGTATATAACTATAGTAGAGCAACTGAAATAAAAATGAGTTCGATGTAATGAAATTCGATGCTGTGAGGTAAAATCCCCTCCAAAGGTTGACGCTATCAGCCCGACGGCCACCGGGCAATAAAAAGAGCGCGTAAAACTGCAACTGCAAAAGCTGCAACTGCATTGATGCTGCAAATGTAACCCAGACCAAAGGATTTCCTATCCTACTCGTTGATCACATGATGCCTCTATTCACAATCACGATTCAACTTTGACGTTTATTTTCGACCATTTCAAAAAGTAATTTTACAGATTTATTTTCTTTTTCTCATTTTTTAGCGTTTGTTCTTCTATCATTTCATCTATATTAATCTTTTTAAAGAAATATTTTTTTATCCTCTCCAATTACGAGAATATGTCTAAAAGTGGCTATATACATGTAGATACGAGTATAAGATTTATCTAATGAACGCTATAAAATTTTAATCTAAAATGTAAAATGTGAATTTATATTTGGTTCCATTTATTAATTATAGAAAAGTCACGCTAGCAATTTGCTTAGCATTGATAACCACTAGATTATTATTTTTTCCCAGTTTATTTTAAAAAGGTCAGCATATCTGGGAGTTTTTATTTGACTTTATTTCATATCTTAGAGCCATCCTCGCCTGCTAATTCAAAATTATTTTTTTTAAAGAATTCGCTCCTTCTTTCCTGGCCTTATTCCCGCATTGCGGGGTTGGCGATATGGGGTTTTTGCGACCGGAAGGAAAAGAACAGGCCGGCCCGTCGCATGGTCAGACGCCTGTTGAAAATATAGAAGGGACAGACATGTAAAGAACAAGACTGCCAGTCCCAGCTCGGGTAGCTCCTGGTCGCCATCCACGTATCCACAAGATGTGGGGTCCTGAGCATTTTCGTATATTATTAATATTTATAGATAACAATACTTTTAAACTATTCCCTTAAGTTCTAAATTAGTTTTAATCCAGCGAATCAGGTTGTAGATGATTTTAATAAAATTAATATATCTATTAATTTGAAAGGCATGCTCTTCCCTCTAAACTGACAACATGGGGTATTCAGTTTTACGGCTCGCTATATTTAAATTAATAGTTTCGAGACTGCACATTTTATAATCTAATATTTTTCGCGACTGACATGTCTCGACGTGGCTTGTAAAATGTTAAGATGAGATCAAATGCCAACCCAGGCAAGAATATTGCTAAACATAAAATCATTTTGAGGAAAAATAAACGTTCTTCTTTAACAATCTAACTAGTTATGAAAGTTATTAGATTTTAAATTGAAAATATTTCATTAATATAACAATTCAGTTTCAATTTTATTTTTTTAATTATATCATTTATAAAGTTTATTATTCACTCTAGAACGTACCAAGTACGCTCAGTTATTTATTTCTAAGAAAATTTAACAATAATGTCTGCGCATTCACACTAGAGAGCTGTGGAGCAATTAATCAGAGTTGTCAGTTGGGTTGCCTACCTTCATACAAGGAAAACTAGCAATAAACTTGGAAGGATGAAGATAACATTCTCCTAAGACAAATGGGATTTTAAACCAAATTCAATCAAAAGTCGACTTGAAAAAAATAAAAACATATTTGTCATGTCACTAAGAAATAAGAAAATTAACTTTAAATAATTGGTTTTAATAGATCCAAGCGAGAAAAATGTATTTCAATTGAATTGGCTACCAATCATTTGGGGTCTAAGTGACCCCAGATGGAGCAAACTTAAAAAAAATTTTGTCGTCTATAATAATATAAGCTTAAATATTTATTAATAGATCTACCTTCATATATTGAGACACAAATTTATATAACTCAAATGATTTAATAAATATTCGTTAATCTTCATATTATTGATTTTACTCTTAATATCCTGAAGTTGCTGGTAAAAATTGTGTGGAGTTTTAGGGAGCTAAAATCTGGTAAAATTTTTTTCTATATTTTTTAAAAAATAATTTCGAAATTTTTTACTTTATTCTTTATTTTACAAATTCCTTTGGTTTTTGAGAGTCAAGTCACCTTAACCTTAGCCTTAACCCCTGTTCTTTGTAATATATTGAACTTGTATGTCATTGTGTTCTCCAATTAGCATTAAAACTATTCTTTAATAGCCGTGCAGAGGTGCTAATACTTCTCACAAAGTTAACAACCCTTGATATTGCCCTGTTAATGCTATTAATAAAAATATTGTTAAAGCCATTTTCACTTCTTAATTATATAAGGCCCAAGCATTGTATTATGCATCTTTAATTTCTTTTATAATAATAAGTTTTTATTATTGTTAAGTTTTTACAAGAGAGGAAGGTGAATAATAATAAATATATTTATTTCCCTTTCTTTTAGATTTTAATAAAAAAAAAATTATTTTATCTCTCACAATGAGGAATATTAGTAATTTGATTAATACTACAAAATGGTTGTATTATTTCAAAAAGAAATAAAATTTTTACTACGTCATAAGTTCAAACTAAGGGGAATCTTTGCAATTAGATATATAAAAGCTCCTAAAACAATTCTTATTGCTAATTTACTTGTTCTGAATTCTGTATTTAATTTAATTAAAAATAAAAATTTTCCACGGCATTAATATAAAAAGCAGCATAGATTGGATTCAAGTTTTTTTTTTTTTTTTTTTAATTCTTGATGGGATAGCAGAGAAATTGAATCCTGGCCAATTATTAGTTTTTTTTTAAACATTCCTTCAATAAATTAACGTACCTTTTTTAGATAAGAATATTTATTAACTGATAATTGTTCTGATCAGTCCCGAAATAAATATTTTTCTTATATAAAAATTTATAGTTTAAAGTAATCAAATATTTTAAGTTGAAATATTGGACGTATTTAAAAAAAAAAAAAAATCTGGTTCGTTTATCCAAGTAGGCCTAATTACATTCCTAGATCAGAAGTGGGCTGGCTGGCTTTTGGGGCAAATTAAATAAAATTCCAATTCAACCCAAGAATCTTTACTCTCTTATATTTTGAATGGGTCGATTAACCTATATGGATAAAAATATCTAATTATTTTCTAAAATATATACGCAAACTTGAGAGAAAATCAAAGTCTAGATATTGAAATTAAACCGTATATTTTTTATCAATGATTATAATGAGCTTCACTCAACTTACTGTTTTCGGAGGCAATAATTTTGAAGGAATGCGGAAGGTAGAGAGATCTAAAGGAAAGAAGGCGAAAGAGACGATAGAATCTATTCTATGAACCAAGAACATTAATTACAAGGGCCGTGGTATGAAGGTAGACCCCGGGGGCTGGCTGGCTATTGGCTCAAGGCTTAGGGGCGTGGTCTGTAACGACCAATCACAACTCGCAGATGACCTCCAGCCTGGTGATTTATTTGGGGGCCAGGCATGTCGAGAGTCAGCCGAAAACACCTGACATGACATACTGACTTACATTCCAAGCAAAGTGATTATTAAATAACAATAAGGAGGGAAGAATTCAAATTCTAATACCCCAATTTACATATTATTTTTTTTAATATTTTACAATTAACCAAGTAAATATAAACAAATAATTAAGAAGTCAAAAGATAAAATAACTAGTGAAATGATTAGTACACTCAAAGTTATTATTTTAAGCAAACTGAAATAGACCGGAAGAATGGAAAGGGGGAAAAACTTTATGGCGTTATATATTATTCAACTCAAATGGAAATCAAAACACATCAAAACTCACTAAGCTTATAATGTTAAGATTGCATTGCAAATGAAATAAAATAAAAAAAATAACTTGCACAATAAGTAATAAAAAAGTGTAGTGAAAAAAAGCATTCTGTATAATAATAAAATTTTCCTCTTCCTTATCTTTCCTAAACATTATCCACTATTTCGGGATCAGTTTAATAAA
This sequence comes from Euborellia annulipes, assembly GCA_023213315.1. Taxonomy (NCBI): domain Eukaryota; kingdom Metazoa; phylum Arthropoda; class Insecta; order Dermaptera; family Anisolabididae; genus Euborellia; species Euborellia annulipes. The sequence goes on from JAKCPI010031693.1 coordinate 205,920, forward strand.
ATAAAACTTCACAGAGAGAAGAACCGGACCGTATCACGACCTGACGTTTGAAGGCAATGGTTAGCATAGAAAGAGAGGAGAAAATTCCAACTTTACATCGGGTAGCCTATTTGTGAATTAAAGTTTTTCGATTTGCTGACCATCTCTAAAAATCACCCTCTAGAAAATAGGCTGATAGATAATTATTTATTAGCTTTAATTTAGAATTTAAATAATTTTTAAAAGATTTGTAAAAATTTTTCGGGGAGGGGAATGAATGAATGAATGAATTATATTTATTTTGCTCTGAGGCGATTTGCCTCCTAGAGCATTAATATTACATAGTATTTACAATTTTTATATGTAGACTGTATTTACAATATAACAAGAAAAAATAAAAAAAAATAAAAATTGCATTTTACTAGGAAAAACATTCTCCCTCCCACTACAGAAATTGCTCCTGTTCTTTTAGTAAAAAAGAATAAAATTTACTTTTGAACGATTCTAAAGAATTTAAAGACCTGATATCGCTAGGAATCCTGTTCCATACCCTAATTGATGTCACTAGAAAAGAGGTGTCGAATGCGGCCGTCCGATGAACCGGCATTCGCAAATCCAAAAGATTTGCCCTTGGCACAGCCCTGCTACACTCACCCCTGAAAACGTAACTTTCATAAAGATACTTGGGCATTTTGTTTTTCAGGATGCCGAACACACAACACCCCATCAAATATTCTCGACGTCGTTTTAACTTGAGCCATCCAAGTCTACTATAATAAGGTGTTATGTGCTCGTCAAGAGGCAAATCAAAGACAAATCTAACACAAGCATTAAGCACCCTCTCAAGAGTCAAACCACGCTCACCAGTCATACCGCTGTAAACCAAACAACAGTAGTCGAAGTGGGGCAGGATGAGAGAATTTACCAATAATTTTCTTATTGATGGGGGGAGGCAGTCTTTGTTTCTCTTAAATTGGAAAAGACTGGAATAAACCTTTCTAGATACTTCACGGACATGCTCTCCCCAACTTAAGGTCCTATCGAGAGTGACGCCTAAATTCTTGACAGAAATAGAATAATCTATCTGTTTTCCGTCAATAATAATAGGTGGAATGTTAGGTAGCTTGTGAACATAAGCGCCACTTCCGAAAACCATTGCCTTAGTCTTTTCGATGTTTAATTTTAACTTCTTGCCTCGCACCCAATCGACTATTCGACATACATCCTGATTTAAGAGATAGATTGCCTGGTCTAGGTTATCAAATTTGGAAACGATATAGATCTGGAGGTCGTCGGCAAACAAATGGTAACGGGAATTTATCAAGTGCTGTCCGACATCATTTATAAAGATAGAAAATAAGAGGGGACCCAACACCGACCCTTGAGGCACCCCCGAAATAACCGGCAAGAGTCCAGAACCGCGACCATCCCAATCGACCACCCTCTGACTTCTCCCAGACAAATACGATGCAAACCATGCGGTTGCCGATCTAGATAGATTGAGCCTATGGAGTGACCTGATCAAGATAGAGTGATCGACCATATCGAAAGCTTTGCTAAGGTCAAAGAGCACCATAACCGTCAGTTGCTTCCGATCAATGGCCATCTTTATATCGTCAGTTACCTTAAGAAGAGCAGATTGTGTGCTGTGATATTGCCTATATCCAGACTGGTACGGGTCGAAAGCATCCAGATCCTCCAAATATTGTGTCAAATAATGATGGACAAGTCTCTCAAGTATCTTCGATAAGGTGCAGAGCAGGGAGATAGGTCTATAATCCTTACATTCAGAGGGATTTGAGATCTTGGGCAATGGTCGAACAATTGATGTTTTCCAGGAGCGGGGGAAGACTGACTCTTGCAGACACCTATCAAAGATATGAACCAACACCGGTAAGATGCAAGGAGCGGATAGTTTAATTAATTTCAAAGGTAACTCGTCAGTTCCTTGTGATTCCGATCCAGGCATGTTTATAAATTTAAGGACGAGGTGTGGTTCAACGCTAGGAAAGAAAAATCGTTCAGAGTCGAAAGTGTACCCCTTGAAAAGTACATCACTGTCTATATCCGGAATACCACTGCCAGGGTTTCCTCCGGACACAAAAAATTCATTTAGAACGTCAGGATCAATTTTCAATGGTTGACTTTCCTTTGATTTTGTCAGCCCCAATTTTGAGACCTCTCGCCAGAGGTATGAGATGTTCTTGCTCTTATTATCCTTAAAGAACCTTTCGAAAAATTGCATTTTGCCCTTCCTAAGAGAGCTCGTCACTTTATTTCTAGCCTGCCTGAACTGAGAGTAAAGACCAGGATCACCGGATCTTAACGCCCATCTGTGTAAGCGATCACGCTCCTTCATAAGATTCCTAATATCCTCTGTAATCCAAGGGGAAGGTGCACGTTTTCTTTGGACTTTACAAAGAGGGGCGTGTTTGTTAAAAGCATCTAAGAGGATCCCATTAAGATAGGCAATCTTATCATCTATATTATTATGATTGAAAATGGGCGAGAAGTCCACGGCTTCCAATTCATTTAAAAAATCTACATGGTTAAAATTTCTAAAATCACGAAAAGAAATACGAGAAGGTGTAAAGCGAGTTATAGACTTATTTATGTTTAAAAAGATCAAATCATGAGCAGACAGGAAAGAAGCAGGATGTTGTCCCTTAGAGATAATCTTATCATATAAAGGTTCGTTGACAACCATTAAGTCAATCCACGAATGGGAGTTTTGAGTAAAATGTGTTGAACCCAAAGGGACCACCCTGAGACCCAGACTATAGAATAAGTTACTTAGGTAGATTTTATCCGGCGAGTCCGTATTGAAATCTGTGTTAAAATCTCCAATAATTAGTACCTCATTGTACAAAGGTAAGTATTTGTAAAGTGAGTTTTCGAGGTCTGAGTAAAAACCCACTTTTGGAGGCCTGTATACCACAACCAATAACAATTGAGTGTCTTCGTTAGTTACCTCGAGAATTAAAAATTCGACCAGGGATGATGTATTTGAATGTGAGGATGTAAGTTCAATACACTTGAAATTCTTCATAGCATAAACCGCCACCCCTCCTCCCATTCTAGATAATCGGTCAGTTCTGAACAAATTGTAATCTTCTAGGCAGACATTTTTGGAAGAAATGTGAGGTTTTAACCAAGATTCACTAATACATATTAGATGATATTTATTCAGCGAAAAGTAATGCCTAAATTCATCTAGATGAGCGCAAAGTGACTGACAATTTACATGACATATTTTTAATATCTCAGACATAGGAATAAAATTGGAGTAGATGAAGTAAAATATCCAAGTTGCAAGACCCCAGGCGATATATTAGGTATATGTAAAGAAATAAACTCCATAGATGAAAAGAGAATAGGCAGATAAGTCTTGTAATAACAGGAGCAATCAGTGTAATAAACGAGGGGCGAACGTTGGTACATGTTATATACAATAATTATAAGCATAATATCGCTCAGAGTGTGATCTGAGAATCTTATTACATTAAAGTCGTGTTTTGCATATTTTATTTTATAGTTTAACAAAAAGAAAAAAAAGAAAGAAAAGAAAGAGAAGGGGTAGGCAGAGTCTTGCCTGAAAAGAACAAATGAAATTAGATAAAATAGATAAAAAGTAATCATTAAAAAAACTAAAGAATGCAATTTTAAATTATAGCAAGTAATTAAATTAGTAAATCTCAAATTTATCGCTTTAATAAATTTAGAAAAGGGAAAGTCTATAAGTAATGCAGATGAATCGTATTTATAAAAGTTTGGAAACAAGAAATCAATAAGATATTTACAGAAAATAATAATATTGATAGGTTTAAGAAGATAAAAATGATCTGAAAGTCTCTTCATTAATGTGATATTACTTTCAACATTTACAGGGCAAAAATATTTAAATTTACTTTGCGAAATATGTATTAATAACACTAGAAATTTTATTATATCATACTCATCCATTTCATATTTTATATTGTAGTTTGATAGTAGACAACTAACATGTGAAAAACATTTCAATATGTCAAAAATGTAATGCAAAAAGTTAAATAAATGATATTCAAAGGGTGGCTTATCAAAGTATCCTGAGATAAACTCACGCCATCTCAAACATAAGATTGTCGCTTCATATTCAAAATTGCACATAGAACACAGGTTATCTTTTAAATATATCTTAAAAGAAAAAATAAAAATAAAAAATAATAGACAGAATTTTGTCCTTAATAAATAAGAGAAATTTAAATGAAGTAGATTAAAAATATTCATTACAAAAATTAATCTCACATTATAAAAGATCACAAAATCTTTTTTAATAAATTTATGATGGGGAAAGTACATACGCAACACAAATGAATGGTATTCATAAAGCTTCGAGACTAAAAAATTGATAATATATTCGCAGAAAATGATAATAATTTTAAAGGGCAGATACAAGTATATGAGTCATTTTATCAATTCAATATCTTTTTCAGTTTTAATAATAAAAAATCTTTTACCATTTTCAGGCCTTGCGTATATTTTTCCATCTCTGATCCAAAGGAATTTAAATTTACCCTGTGTAGCCTTTTTAGCCTTGCGAGCTAGAGCATATATTTTCCTATTAAATGGAGTCAAAGATTCATTTACAAAAATATTAGAGTCCTCAATCACGAGATTTCTTTTCATTTTTTTCTGCCTAACAAATTCATCCCGGTCAGCCCTGCGAAGAAATTTAACATTGAGAGCCCTTCTGCCCTCAATCGGCTTACCATAGCGATATGAAAATTCGACATCCTCCGGTCGCAATTCGAGGCCCAAGCAACGGCCGACCTTGATGACCGAAGCCGCCGGTGTCTCTCCCTGAACCTCGGGAAGGCCCTGAATGTCCAACGACCGATCCAGTGCACTCTGTTCGATTTGATTCAGCCTATCATGGAGCTCGCTGTTGTCTGCAGCAAGTTTATCATTCTGATTTTTCAAATAGTCAACTTCCTGAAGAGCAAACTCCAGCTTGGCTTCCAGCGCTTTAATAGTAGCCGCCTGAGAATCAAACTTCTCATGCAGGAACTCCAATGACTTGACAACCTCGACGCTATTTGTCTGCAAGGCCGTGAGAGAGGACGAGATGTCAAATGGTACCGCTTTAGCCCCTTCGCTAACCATTTCCTGTCTTTCAGGTCCAGAAGACGAACCGGACAGCCCAGCGCGGGCATCCCCTTTGATACATGAAGGACATTTGAATTTGTCCACTCTTTGGTCTCCCGGTGCAAGCGACACACATTTGAAATGGTACTCATGGGTACAGTGTTTACAGCTGACACACTCCCCCCTTGAAACACTACGAGAACATTTGTTGCAAAGCACCATTTCGGTTTTATTCAAGAAAAAAAATGAGTTTGAATGAGCACTTCAATAATTATTTGCTATCAATTTTCTTCGAAAAGGTGATATGAGTTAATCACTTTATATGAATAGAGGAGAAAAGCAGTTTTTCATAAAAAATCAGGTCAAATAATCGGAAGTATCTCCCGAGACTCACCAGTCACATCTGGGACCAGATTCCGCACAGGCACATACAAGTCTCAAACCAAAATTCCAAAAATATCCCAGGTAAAATTGGCAAAAACAGAGAGCAAAAAAACAAGCGTGCGCTCACTAAGAA
>JAKCPI010031694.1:0-21543 GCA_023213315.1 Euborellia annulipes
AAAGAAGCCCTGGCTGCCGAATCCATAGAGTCTCGATTTGTGGCCATTCGCAACCAGCAAGCTAATGTCGTCGAACGCATCCTGCGTGAGTTAAATCGTCTCTTTAGAGCGTATGTCCACCACAAGCATACAGGTTGGTTTCACCGTCTAGCCTTATTTCAGAAATTGTTGAACGTGATACCTAGTAGCACCACCCAAGAACCCCCCAATTCGTTTTTATAGCGATGAGCCTCTGCCATCCCCGCTTCATGAACTCCACGTTAATCTTCCCCATAGACCTATGACTGAGAAGCCACAAATAGATGTAGTCCTCGCCCGAATCAAGAAAAAGAATAGGAACTTTGATCAAAAGTTTTATGCAACACATCAGTGTCAAGAGCCTTATGCCATGAACGATCTCGTACTTGTTCGGTCCAATAGACTATCCTCCCATTTAGATAAAGTATGTGCCAAATTCTTTCTCTTATACGAAGGTCCGTATATTGTCAGTGAGGTACTAGGCAACGGATCCTACGTCATTTCTGATAAAAAAGGGAAATGTATTGGAACCTTTAATACTCGCTTATTGAAACGGTTTATTCCACCGATAAAGGACAGACAATGTACTGCTATTGTTCGGTCTAATAACCCGGTTGCCCTTCAAGCTTGGCCACACCGGTTACTGTATCAAGTTGCTCCGTGTTCTCTTGTTCACTTCCTGATTCAAGTTGGCGCGCCCGTAGAGGCAGTTCATATGTCCTGTCCTCGTCTCTTCACGACTGACACCCCCTCTTACTGTTATTACCGTGGGTTTTTCTCGGCCGCTTTAGGATGGAATCTAAGTTGGTTTATCATTTCCCCGGTAATCCCTTCCTGGTGTTTTGCCTGTTTCATACACCTGTCTAGGAACCGAGTCACTATAAAGGTTCGGATCTTGAATCTCCGCAATCGCCTACTAGCCTTGCCTTTGTTATCCGAGAGGCCTTTGTCGTCCAGGGACGAACACTGTCCTCCGGATCCCTGTCCCGGTATCTACCCTTATAATGCCTATCCCTCTCGAGACGAGATCACAAGTAGGTCGCCAGCAGCCCGAAATCACTACTCGGTGCTCGCACTCCGGCGGTTGCCTTATAAACATCGGACGCGTTTTAAAGTAGTTCGCCAAAAGCAGCATCTACTTGAAACCGTCTCCCGGATGTGACCTTTAATCCAGGCCAGTGACGTGCTCTCAATGACTGACTAGCTGAGTGAGTATTAGTTAGATTTTTTTTTATTTAATCGGAATGTTTAACATAGTCAATATAGTATATAACTTGGAAGTGTTGAAATGAATTGTAGCGCACGATTCAAATTGATTGGAAATGCTCTCTTCATATATTGATGTGCCGTGAAGGATTGTTGTTTTGCATTGTTGGATGGGATGTAGGATGATTTTAAGATCGTTCTTTTTATCAAGTGAGGTGTGGTGGTAGTCAACAAAGTTGACAGTATAGAAAAGAATTGTGACTTATAAAATCAAGTAGTTTAAATGAATGAATCCAAAGAAATCGAACTATAAACAGAGTAAAATTATAAGAGTATGAACATTCACATACTGAATGTTAGTTTCAAACAAAAAATCTATGAACATTCCAATAAAGAATGCTCCTATAAATAAATAACAAAGATGGTAGAACATTCAAAAAAAAAAAAAAAAAAATGCTTCCTCCCATGATACCCTTTTAAAGTGCAGTGAAGTGTAAGTTAAGTTTACTTTTTTTTATGCCAACGAGGCAAATGGTCAATTATTGTGAGTTAGGCCTAAACAAAAAGGCTAGTGTAGTTGATAAGGTTTGGTTTTATAATGAAATCATGTTTTATGTCAAGAGTAATGAGAAATAGGGAAGTTATATAGATTTCTTTAAAAAAAAAAAAAAAAAAGAAAATGTGTTAATGTTAAGCCATTTGGTGCCCTAAATGCACCATTATTAAAAAAAAAAAAAAGAATAAATAAATAAAAAATAAATGAAAAAAAAAAAAAAATAAAATAAAATAATAAAATAAAATAAAACAAAAAAAATAAATATGATAAAATTTGTGCCGAGGTATTCTGTAAATCTGAGGTTGCGAAGATCCTATTGTTTTAAATTACTGTTATGAAGTGGATAATTGGGAATACACTAGTTTCTCGAAGTGAATTAATTGTTGGGTGGAGGAATTATTTGAAAAAGATTAGTTGGGTTACGAGCCCTCTATATTCGAAGGAGTCAGGTCTGCATTTGGAAGTAAATTAAACGGCCAAAGTGCCAACAATTAAATAATTAATAATGAGCATAGCTCACGGGTCATAGTACCCACAATGGGGTCAGAGTACCCACAAATGGTGTCTGAGAATCATGGAAAGTGACCTCATGAATAGGCACTTGTCCCAAAAATGAGTCCAGCACCCCCTTTTGTTTTGCATTGGGTTGAGCCACAAGAGTGGACTTCAACACCATGCCTTTCTCTTTTCTTCGTGGATTAAAAAGGTGGAAATGCAGAATCTGTCTCCCCCTCAATTGTGAGTGTGCAGACGGAACCACGGTTGATTCTAATAAGACTGACATCTCGATAGTTTAGTCTCTTTGGGATGAGTGAAGAGCCCAGTTTTAGGGTGTAATAAAGTCAATAAATGATTTGCTAATTTTAATGGTTATCGGGTCAACTTGGTTTTGCTTGAATACCCTCGGCTTAAGTTTCGTTAAAGATTTGTGAATTGTGTAGATATTTTGGTAATAGATTTCACTATTAAAAAAAAAAAAAAAAAAAAAAAAATATTTACTGTGAATTTTTTTTTTTTTTTTTCTTCTTCTTCGTCGGGGATATAATGGTCAAAGCCATATGAGCATTTTCTCCTGGCCAACCCCTCTTTCTCTTTATCTGGACCCGCAGAATTTTTATCCCCCACGATATATTCAAGTGAAAATTAAATAATATTTAATTATTTAATTTTCATTAAATTTTTTTTTGTGTTTATATACAAATAATTAAATAATTTGTTTAATAAATTATTTAATTGTTTTAATCAGGTCAACAATCCCAATTAGGGGATAATTGGCTTTAATTTCAATATTGTTATTGAAATATTACTATTAGGATTATTAATTAATTAATTTTATATAAAATAAATAATATTAATTGTCGACCAGCCGTCAAGGCAAACACATCGCCTCCCCAAATAGGCCCTGTTTTCCTAGATTATATCAAAGTTTCTTATGAGGCTCTGCCTCCCCCAAGCACCCTGATAGTGGGGTAACTCTCCTCAATCATCTCCCTGGACCATTATCCAGAGGATGATGCTATGCATCTGAAACGAATGCTGGTTGCTCGCTAATCGACGACCATTGGCCGTGGGCCCTCGAAACGAGCCTGTCCGAGACCATAGTTCTACCTGGACCAACTGGAGGCTGCGACTCCAATCAACCATCGTCAACTACAGATGAGTCGATAATTATGTTTTTCCCCTTTCCCCCTTAATTCACTTGCATATCATAAATAAACTATAAACTTTAATTATATTTTTCTAAATATAATTTATTTAAACAATTATTTGAATGATGCTAAATAAAATATTATATCTAATATTTAAATTCTTACAACAATTATAAAATACGATTCAAGGCTTTTGTGTCTCAAAGAAGCGAAGCTAGATACTCGAGTACACCCCACCTTACCGGCGTTGTTGCGAAGCCAACGACCGGTACAATTAATTAAATATCCATTGTAATTAAACCCCAAATTAAATTACATTTATAAGTTATAAAAATATGAAAGAAAAAAAATAAAATTTTGTTAAATAATTTTGTCTACATTTATTGATGTTTCCATTGATAAGTGACTTTTCAAGGCCCCAAAGTCAACATAAATCAAACACAGACACGATCACACATACACACACCCAATCCAAATCTCAGAAACAAACCCAATCTCCTAACACATCCACTAACCAAACCAATAACACATCGACTTGGGGAGGCAGACTGAGGCCCCGTAGTCAACCCAAACCGAACACAAACGCAATTCACACACTCAACCTTCCTCCTGCTCTCAGAGACCAAACCAAGCCTCTGAGGCATCCAAATTGACCTGGGGACCAGCAAGACTGCGACCCCGTAAACAAACCACCCCAACAATTCCCCCTAATTCCATACTCTTGAAAATGGCTCCAAAAGGAGAGCCGAAACGTCGAGTAAATCTCAACATCACACGCGACACGACCCGAGAAAGCTTATCTTCGCATACATCCGGTCGCGGAAACCTTCCAGAACATATATATATATATATATATATATATATATATAATTAAAATATTATAATTATATATTTATTTATATTTATATTTTATATAATATCAACCACAAATAGAAAACATTTAATTAGTAAACGGAGATAATATCAATATATCGGTAAGTGTACGAATGCCCCTCCGCCACCCCTTGGACTTGGGGCGGCCTTGCTGGCACGGAATGCACCTTGAAAGGATCGGCTCTGGGTGTGTACATCACACCAGAATTGGACGTCCAGTGGCGTCATTTCAACTTTTCCTCTCAAATTTTTTCTTGGGGGGGGGGGGTCAAACTTTTTTTTATTAAAATTTACTGACAAATGGGTACTCAAATTTGGCCAAAATATATTTAATTTAATTGATTAATTTTGTACAGTTTATATACTCGTAGATATATTTTGAAATATTTTATTTAGAATAATATAGAATTCTTGGGAGAGGGGCAAATTCCCCCCCCCCCCTGTGCCACTGTGGACCTCTTCAAAAAGATTTTTTAAAAGAGACGGATTCACACTCCAAACTATTCTGCAAGGAAAGTAATTTTTTATAGAGGGGATGTATAATTTTCTCAGATTATAATATTTTAGAGATGATATTCAAAAATTAAGGCGTGAGTAAATTTTGTTCAGCAGTATATATGAATTGAGCAGAAAAATAATAATAAAAAAAATTGAAATTGAATGCAATAAGTCAATCTGAATTTCTAATACATCAAAGGCCAAAATTACGCTCTAGAAAGATTCCCTCTGATCAAATAGCAGTTTCCCACCCCCAAAGGAAGAATTAGAAAATTTTTTATAGAACTAACATGACTTATTTTTTACATTTTGCACATTTATGGTAACAAGGTAAGGTTATTTTCAGAGATGGATCTCAAGATCTTGACCTATTTCCTTCATTCCAGTGGCGCAACCAGGGGGGGTTTTTAGGGTTTTAACCCCCCCCCCAGAAGAGAAAAAAAAAATTCAAATTTCTATATATTATTACAAATTATTAGAAAAGAAAAAAAAATTGTATCCTTTTTATTATAAAAAAAATAATTTCTTAAAAATATGTTTATTTTATTTAAAAAAAATTTTAACAAAAATGAAAATTGCTTATTTTTCGTAAAGTATTAATATAAAATATATATATTATATATAAGAAATAAAAAAAAAAACTAATTCTTTTGTTATTTCTCCTAAATCATAAAAAACAAAAGTCTAATATAAGACTCTACATTCATTTATTGAAATTTTGCAAAGAATTGGAGGAGAGGAGATACCAGTCCCGAAAGGGACTGATTTTTTGGGGAGTAGGGAGGTGAAGGGCCTCTCACTCCCAACATTGGAACCGGGTTAATGGCAATTACGCTAGATACCGGTACTTGGGTATGGTGCGTGCCTCCGTGCACGATGCACCAGGGGTAAATAACCGGGGAATGATTTTTTTTGTAGGCTATTGAGGGTTTTTATGCCGTAATTTAAGCTTTTCCCTAAAAAAAAAAAAAAATTTATTGAAATTTGAATTTGTCAATGGTGATTTGAGATGAACACGTCGAGAGCTGGTCGACCAGTCCCGTCAGGGACTGATTTTTGAGGAGTAGGGAGGTGAAGGGCCTCTCACCCCCAAACATTGGGAACCGGCTTAATGGCTTCGAGCTAGATACCGGTACACATGGGTTGGTGCGTGTCAGCGTGCATGATGCACCAGGGGAAAACAACCGGAGAATGTTTTTTTTTTTGTAGGCTATTGAGGGTTTTTTTATGCTATAACCTTATTGAAATTTGACAATTATTTAAATAAAAATTTTACTTAAAATCGAATTATTTTTATTATTAATAGTCCAGTCAAAATAGACATTCCAGTTTGCATTAATTCCCAACAAGCTGGATTTTTGTGCAGGTCTTGAATACGTCATTACAAGTGATATGTCAAAAGTCCCCATCGATCCCGCTTGTGCGTTGTTTTTTATTCGAGGTCAAAGGTCACAAATTTGCGTTTTTTGCGTATATCTCTGAAACAACGAGAGCTATCGAAAAATGGTTTAGACAAAGTTTGTAGATCGTAAAATTGTCTACAAAAAATATCTCAACACTTTTTCTTCTACGGTGCACTGTTCTCGAATTATGGCTATTTTTAACATGGAAAATACGAATAGACACTCATACGTGGCCAGTATGCATCATCGGGTTAACCATTTGAACACAAAATATTAGAACATAGTTTTATTTGCCCCATGCACACAAGTACGTGAAAAATATACAATTCTGTGTGAGTCATCGTCCGTCCCTAATTATATTGGGCGGTTGGCCTTGAGAAACATCTGCCTGCGACACTCCATTTTTCGGGTCGAAACCTATTTATACCTGCTTTCCGAAGGACATAGCTCTAGTAAATGCAGTCAGTTTTGAACGGTTTTTCGTAGTGAATAGACGTGTTTGTGCATTATATTCTCTTTTTAAACAGTGCCGTTACAAAATTTTGTAAAAATGTCAGAAGTTTGCTTTATTTGCAATGAATCTTTGACTGAAGGTGAAATTGTGGTTGTTGATCGTGGGCTAAAGACTTTAATGGATTCAAGTACTGAAAGGGGTGATGGGTTCGATGAATATTTGAAGGACAAAACATCTGTAACGATACATAAGCAGTGTCGTAAAGCATACACCAGGAAGAGCAGCATCTAACAAGTAAGTCAAAGATTCTGTAATATCACTATTGATATCTTCGAACACCTGAGTAGGTGGAGGATAATTATCAGTGTCAAACACTATCGACTGAATATCTTCTCGAACGATTGCTGCAGCTGCTTCAAGTATTCTCAACCTCTCTTCCTTTTCATTTTGCTTTTTTTCTCATACCAAGCTTTGCTGAGGACGTCATGCTGATTGTCGATAAAGCAAATGAATGTTGAACTTCCCAATTTATCTTTCAATTCTTCTGCTTCTTTTGCTTATGTATCGTTACAGATGTTTTGTCCTTCAAATATTCATCGAACCCATCACCCCTTTCAGTACTTGAATCCATTAAAGTCTTTAGCCCACGATCAACAACCACAATTTCACCTTCAGTCAAAGATTCATTGCAAATAAAGCAAACTTCTGACATTTTTACAAAATTTTGTAACGGCACTGTTTAAAAGAGAATATAATGCACAAACACGTCTATTCACTACGAAAAACCGTTCAAAACTGACTGCATTTACTAGACCTATGTCCTTCGGAAAGCAGGTATAAATAGGTTTCGACCCGAAAAATGGAGTGTCGCAGGCAGATGTTTCTCAAGGCCAACCGCCCAATATAATTAGGGACGGACGATGACTCACTCAGAATTGTATATTTTTCACGTACTTGTGTGCATGGGGCAAATAAAACTATGTTCTAATATTTTGTGTTCAAATGGTTAACCCGATGATGCATACTGGCCACGTATGAGTGTCTATTCGTATTTTCTATGTTAAAAATAGCCATAATTCGAGAACAGTGCACCGTAGAAGAAAAAGTGTTGAGATATTTTTTGTAGACAATTTTACGATCTACAAACTTTGTCTAAACCATTTTTCGATAGCTCTCGTTGTTTTTTTTTTTTTTTTTTGAATATGAAATTAAATATTTTGTATTTCACTAAGGGCAGAATGAATGAATTATATTTATTTTGCTCTGAGGCGATTTGCCTCCTAGAGCATTAATATTACATAGTATTTACAATTTTTATATGTAGACTGTATTTACAATATAACAAGAAAATAAAAAAAAGAAAAATTGCATTTTACTAGGAAAAACATTCTCCCTCCCACTACAGAAATTGCTCCTGTTCTTTTAGTAAAAAAGAATAAAATTTACTTTTGAACGATTCTAAAGAATTTAAAGACCTGATATCGCTAGGAATCCTGTTCCATACCCTAATTGATGTCACTAGAAAAGAGGTGTCGAATGCGGCCGTCCGATGAACCGGCATTCGCAAATCCAAAAGATTTGCCCTTGGCACAGCCCTGCTACACTCACCCCTGAAAACGTAACTTTCATAAAGATACTTGGGCATTTTGTTTTTCAGGATGCCGAACACATAACACCCCATCAAATATTCTCGACGTCGTTTTAACTTGAGCCATCCAAGTCTACTATAATAAGGTGTTATGTGCTCGTCAAGAGGCAAATCAAAGACAAATCTAACACAAGCATTAAGCACCCTCTCAAGAGTCAAACCACGCTCACCAGTCATACCGCTGTAAACCAAACAACAGTAGTCGAAGTGGGGCAGGATGAGAGAATTTACCAATAATTTTCTTATTGATGGGGGGAGGCAGTCTTTGTTTCTCTTAAATTGGAAAAGACTGGAATAAACCTTTCTAGATACTTCACGGACATGCTCTCCCCAACTTAAGGTCCTATCGAGAGTGACGCCTAAATTCTTGACAGAAATAGAATAATCTATCTGTTTTCCGTCAATAATAATAGGTGGAATGTTAGGTAGCTTGTGAACATAAGCGCCACTTCCGAAAACCATTGCCTTAGTCTTTTCGATGTTTAATTTTAACTTCTTGCCTCGCACCCAATCGACTATTCGACATACATCCTGATTTAAGAGATAGATTGCCTGGTCTAGGTTATCAAATTTGGAAACGATATAGATCTGGAGGTCGTCGGCAAACAAATGGTAACGGGAATTTATCAAGTGCTGTCCGACATCATTTATAAAGATAGAAAATAAGAGGGGACCCAACACAGACCCTTGAGGCACCCCCGAAATAACCGGCAAGAGTCCAGAACCGCGACCATCCCAATCGACCACCCTCTGACTTCTCCCAGACAAATACGATGCAAACCATGCGGTTGCCGATCTAGATAGATTGAGCCTATGGAGTGACCTGATCAAGATAGAGTGATCGACCATATCGAAAGCTTTGCTAAGGTCAAAGAGCACCATAACCGTCAGTTGCTTCCGATCAATGGCCATCTTTATATCGTCAGTTACCTTAAGAAGAGCCGACTGTGTGCTGTGATATTGCCTATATCCAGACTGGTACGGGTCGAAAGCATCCAGATCCTCCAAATATTGTGTCAAATAATGATGGACAAGTCTCTCAAGTATCTTCGATAAGGTGCAGAGCAGGGAGATAGGTCTATAATCCTTACATTCAGAGGGATTTGAGATCTTGGGCAATGGTCGAACAATTGATGTTTTCCAGGAGCGGGGGAAGACTGACTCTTGCAGACACCTATCAAAGATATGAACCAACACCGGTAAGATGCAAGGAGCGGATAGTTTAATTAATTTCAAAGGTAACTCGTCAGTTCCTTGTGATTCCGATCCAGGCATGTTTATAAATTTAAGGACGAGGTGTGGTTCAACGCTAGGAAAGAAAAATCGTTCAGAGTCGAAAGTGTACCCCTTGAAAAGTACATCACTGTCTATATCCGGAATACCACTACCAGGGTTTCCTCCGGACACAAAAAATTCATTTAGAACGTCAGGATCAATTTTCAATGGTTGACTTTCCTTTGATTTTGTCAGCCCCAATTTTGAGACCTCTCGCCAGAGGTATGAGATGTTCTTGCTCTTATTATCCTTAAAGAACCTTTCGAAAAATTGCATTTTGCCCTTCCTAAGAGAGCTCGTCACTTTATTTCTAGCCTGCCTGAACTGAGAGTAAAGACCAGGATCACCGGATCTTAACGCCCATCTGTGTAAGCGATCACGCTCCTTCATAAGATTCCTAATATCCTCTGTAATCCAAGGGGAAGGTGCACGTTTTCTTTGGACTTTACAAAGAGGGGCGTGTTTGTTAAAAGCATCTAAGAGGATCCCATTAAGATAGGCAATCTTATCATCTATATTATTATGATTGAAAATGGGCGAGAAGTCCACGGCTTCCAATTCATTTAAAAAATCTACATGGTTAAAATTTCTAAAATCACGAAAAGAAATACGAGAAGGTGTAAAGCGAGTTATAGACTTATTTATGTTTAAAAAGATCAAATCATGAGCAGACAGGAAAGAAGCAGGATGTTGTCCCTTAGAGATAATCTTATCATATAAAGGTTCGTTGACAACCATTAAGTCAATCCACGAATGGGAGTTTTGAGTAAAATGTGTTGAACCCAAAGGGACCACCCTGAGACCCAGACTATAGAATAAGTTACTTAGGTAGATTTTATCCGGCGAGTCCGTATTGAAATCTGTGTTAAAATCTCCAATAATTAGTACCTCATTGTACAAAGGTAAGTATTTGTAAAGTGAGTTTTCGAGGTCTGAGTAAAAACCCACTTTTGGAGGCCTGTATACCACAACCAATAACAATTGAGTGTCTTCGTTAGTTACCTCGAGAATTAAAAATTCGACCAGGGATGATGTATTTGAATGTGAGGATGTAAGTTCAATACACTTGAAATTCTTCATAGCATAAACCGCCACCCCTCCTCCCATTCTAGATAATCGGTCAGTTCTGAACAAATTGTAATCTTCTAGGCAGACATTTTTGGAAGAAATGTGAGGTTTTAACCAAGATTCACTAATACATATTAGATGATATTTATTCAGCGAAAAGTAATGCCTAAATTCATCTAGATGAGCGCAAAGTGACTGACAATTTACATGACATATTTTTAATATCTCAGACATAGGAATAAAATTGGAGTAGATGAAGTAAAATATCCAAGTTGCAAGACCCCAGGCGATATATTAGGTATATGTAAAGAAATAAACTCCATAGATGAAAAGAGAATAGGCAGATAAGTCTTGTAATAACAGGAGCAATCAGTGTAATAAACGAGGGGCGAACGTTGGTACATGTTATATACAATAATTATAAGCATAATATCGCTCAGAGTGTGATCTGAGAATCTTATTACATTAAAGTCGTGTTTTGCATATTTTATTTTATAGTTTAACAAAAAGAAAAAAAGAAAGAAAAGAAAGAGAAGGGGTAGGCAGAGTCTTGCCTGAAAAGAACAAATGAAATTAGATAAAATAGATAAAAAGTAATCATTAAAAAAACTAAAGAATGCAATTTTAAATTATAGCAAGTAATTAAATTAGTAAATCTCAAATTTATCGCTTTAATAAATTTAGAAAAGGGAAAGTCTATAAGTAATGCAGATGAATCGTATTTATAAAAGTTTGGAAACAAGAAATCAATAAGATATTTACAGAAAATAATAATATTGATAGGTTTAAGAAGATAAAAATGATCTGAAAGTCTCTTCATTAATGTGATATTACTTTCAACATTTACAGGGCAAAAATATTTAAATTTACTTTGCGAAATATGTATTAATAACACTAGAAATTTTATTATATCATACTCATCCATTTCATATTTTATATTGTAGTTTGATAGTAGACAACTAACATGTGAAAAACATTTCAATATGTCAAAAATGTAATGCAAAAAGTTAAATAAATGATATTCAAAGGGTGGCTTATCAAAGTATCCTGAGATAAACTCACGCCATCTCAAACATAAGATTGTCGCTTCATATTCAAAATTGCACATAGAACACAGGTTATCTTTTAAATATATCTTAAAAGAAAAAATAAAAATAAAAAATAATAGACAGAATTTTGTCCTTAATAAATAAGAGAAATTTAAATGAAGTAGATTAAAAATATTCATTACAAAAATTAATCTCACATTATAAAAGATCACAAAATCTTTTTTAATAAATTTATGATGGGGAAAGTACATACGCAACACAAATGAATGGTATTCATAAAGCTTCGAGACTAAAAAATTGATAATATATTCGCAGAAAATGATAATAATTTTAAAGGGCAGATACAAGTATATGAGTCATTTTATCAATTCAATATCTTTTTCAGTTTTAATAATAAAAAATCTTTTACCATTTTCAGGCCTTGCGTATATTTTTCCATCTCTGATCCAAAGGAATTTAAATTTACCCTGTGTAGCCTTTTTAGCCTTGCGAGCTAGAGCATATATTTTCCTATTAAATGGAGTCAAAGATTCATTTACAAAAATATTAGAGTCCTCAATCACGAGATTTCTTTTCATTTTTTTCTGCCTAACAAATTCATCCCGGTCAGCCCTGCGAAGAAATTTAACATTGAGAGCCCTTCTGCCCTCAATCGGCTTACCATAGCGATATGAAAATTCGACATCCTCCGGTCGCAATTCGAGGCCCAAGCAACGGCCGACCTTGATGACCGAAGCCGCCGGTGTCTCTCCCTGAACCTCGGGAAGGCCCTGAATGTCCAACGACCGATCCAGTGCACTCTGTTCGATTTGATTCAGCCTATCATGGAGCTCGCTGTTGTCTGCAGCAAGTTTATCATTCTGATTTTTCAAATAGTCAACTTCCTGAAGAGCAAACTCCAGCTTGGCTTCCAGCGCTTTAATAGTAGCCGCCTGAGAATCAAACTTCTCATGCAGGAACTCCAATGACTTGACAACCTCGACGCTATTTGTCTGCAAGGCCGTGAGAGAGGACGAGATGTCAAATGGTACCGCTTTAGCCCCTTCGCTAACCATTTCCTGTCTTTCAGGTCCAGAAGACGAACCGGACAGCCCAGCGCGGGCATCCCCTTTGATACATGAAGGACATTTGAATTTGTCCACTCTTTGGTCTCCCGGTGCAAGCGACACACATTTGAAATGGTACTCATGGGTACAGTGTTTACAGCTGACACACTCCCCCCTTGAAACACTACGAGAACATTTGTTGCAAAGCACCATTTCGGTTTTATTCAAGAAAAAAAAAAATGAGTTTGAATGAGCACTTCAATAATTATTTGCTATCAATTTTCTTCGAAAAGGTGATATGAGTTAATCACTTTATATGAATAGAGGAGAAAAGCAGTTTTTCATAAAAAATCAGGTCAAATAATCGGAAGTATCTCCCGAGACTCACCAGTCACATCTGGGACCAGATTCCGCACAGGCACATACAAGTCTCAAACCAAAATTCCAAAAATATCCCAGGTAAAATTGGCAAAAACAGAGAGCAAAAAAACAAGCGTGCGCTCACTAAGAAAGAAGGAAGGAGAGTTGTTTCAGAGATATACGCAAAAAACGCAAATTTGTGACCTTTGACCTCGAATAAAAAACAACGCACAAGCGGGATCGATGGGGACTTTTGACATATCATTTGTAATGACGTATTCAAGACCTGCACAAAAATCCAGCTTGTTGGGAATTAATGCAAACTGGAATCATAATTTAGTCTATTTTGACTGGACTATAAAAACATTAATTGCTAATTTCATAAAAATTATGAAGCGGAGACTAATTTCAGATTTTATTCAAAATAAGAAAAGCAGGTAAAATTTGAAAAAATTTTTAAAATTAGTGAATCAATTACTTAAATACTTTTCCATTTAAGAATTAGATTGTGAAGTTGGACCTTCAGAATCAACAGATTGTGCTAATAGGAATAGAGAAGAAGACAAAGAAATAGTTAATCTCACAACTGAAAAGGTAATTTTTTTGTATTAAAATCGAATTTCGTTTTTTCACGTCGTAGCCAGGAAAGAGGGGGGAAGGGGTTTCGGAATCTACATCTCCCCCACCCGAAATTTATCTTTACTTTCTCTTAGCTCTACAATTATGATAATATATATATAAATATATAAAGTGGATTCATGTCAAAAATTCGATGTCGAAATTTTTATGGTTCTTCACGTTTTGAGGTCCCCTGAATTCAAAAAATTGGTTTTCATAACATGTTCTGTCTGTGTGTGTGTGTGTGTGTGTGTGTCTGGCTGGGTTCAATTTAAAGCATGAAGGAATTGAGCTATGAGGATGAAATTTTATATTAAAGTTACACATCGCCCTGGACCGAGAAGGTCCGATGTCGGCGGACCCGAGCCATTGGGGGGGGGGGATGGCAGGGGCCGAAGACCCCCATCTAGGCGCTCCAGCCGCCTAAGAGGCAGTGGCGTACCGAGGGGGGGGAGGGCGAGGGGGGGGGAGGGCGAGGGGGGGCGGTCCGCCCCACGCCCCGAGCCGGCCTAGGCCCCCCATATATTTATAAAAAAAAAAATTTAATGAAAATTTCCCTTTGAAAGGCCCCGGGGCCCTCAGGGCTCAAGTAAAAACAAAATTTAATGAAAATTTCTCTTTGAGAGGCCCCGGGGCCCTCAGGGCTCAAGTAAAAACAAAATTTATTGAAAATTTCTCTTTGAGAGGCCCCGGGGCCCTTGGAGCTCAAGTAAAAACAAAATTTATTGAAAATTTCTCTTTGAGAGGCCCTGGGGCCCTTGGGGGCTCAAGTAAAAACAAAATTTATTGAAAATTTCTCTTTTAGAGGCCCCGGGGCCCTTGGGGCTCAAGTAAAAATGGGAAAATTTAGATAAAAAAAAAGAAAATTTAATGAAAATACCCCTTGGGGTTCAGGGATATACGGTATTTTAAAAATGTTTTTGTGTATGGAGGAGAGGGATATTAAAAGATGACCACCCCCCCCCCCCAAAAAAAAAAAAATTCAATATAAGGCCCCCTCTTCTAGTTCCGCCCCAGGCCCCCCAACTGCCTCGGTACGCCTCTGCAAAGAGGGGCTGCGCGTCTAGTCAAACCCCCCCCCCCCCCAGAAGCAAATCCTGGTTGCGCCACTGCTTCATTCCCATAAAAAAATAAAGCAGCAGTTTTAAAAATTTTGAAATATTGAATAAATAAATAAAACTCAAAAAAAAAAGAAAAATTAGAAAAATCAAAATCAAATAATCTATTAATGTTAATTTTACGTAAATAATATTTAAAACATAAGCTAACCATGTTAACATAAATTTTGGAATTTTATTAATTTTACAGTATCTTAATCGTTGTGGGTTTTTTTTAGGGTATAATTTCAAAAAGTGTTATTTACCTGAAGAAATGGAATGAGATGATGTTTAATACACTTAACGAATGTAATATATGAAATAACAAGTGTGAGCGAAAACGTGGTTTCTCACAATAAGCGTGTTTCTTACTGAATTCTATTTTTGAAATGCTATTTATATTAATAGGAAAAGCTGATACGTGGTTGGGGAGGCGCGGCGGAAGAAATCAAAACATATTCAGGTATTTTAGTTTAAATTAAAACAAATGCCTTTTTACTTTCTCTTAAATATAGAGAAAGTATTGTAACCGTGAAAAAATTTGTCCTCCAATTTTGGAAATTCTCGATAACTCCAAAAAATTTAATTTTAAAATTATGTCTCTGTATATGTGAAAGTGTGTGAACATAATATGTAAAAAATCTGGTGAGAAAATAAAAACCAACGAATTAGACGGATGAAATTTTTTATGTAGGGCCTAGTTCTTACATTAAAAAAAATAGATATGTATCAACTTTTGAAATAAATCCGTCAACCTGGCAAAAAAAAAAAAAAAAAAAAAAATTTTATTGTCGTTTTTTCTTAAGTAGGCCTATATGGAAACATAACTTTTACGTCATTATAACATCTTCCTGGAAATACCCTGACTTCGGGGAATATGGTGCACTCTTCTAGTTGCACCAGCCTACCTACCCCCCGGATATGTAATTGCGTGTCCAAATGTTTTTGTGAATTTTGTTAATAGGCCTACCTGAAGAAATAAAGTGGCTGTTGTATTAAACAATAAGAGGCCCCCGGGTGTGGCGTAGTAGGTAGCGTGCCTACCTCCTATACCAAACGTCGCGGGTTCGGACCCAGGCAGTCCGACGATTTTATTTAAGCCATTTGGATACCAGATGACTTAAATAGAAATTGCCTGAACCCCAAATTGATATATTAATTACAACGGTTATCGTCAAAGTCTTAAATGGCCTAAGTTGCCGAAAAGACTGTGTGAATGTGTGTGTGAGTGTGAGTGTGAATGAGAAAAAAGTGTGAATGTTTAAAAAAAAAAAAAAAAAAAAAAAAAAAAAAAAAAAAAAAAAAAACAATAAGAGGCTAAAGGAGCGGGCAGCCAGGTAGTTAGTCTCCACGAAATAAAACTCTCTTTTGAGGAAACAGTTTCGGTTTTAATGAAATATAACGATCATCAGTCCATTTATCGAGAGTGTTAGCTCCAATGAAAAAGCATTGAGTCATATTGCGGAGTTGTCAGAAGATGTGTATTATACATAAATTATATAATTGGTCTAGAATTTGAACCGATCGCCGAACCTGAGAAAGCAAAAATTCGGTCCTACCCCGTATCAATACGAGTGGCGCCACAAATCAAGAACGCCTTGTAGTTAGACAAAATCTTGCTAGAACTGTTAGATTGTTTGCCTATATAATTGGGATATTTGAACATTCTTTTCTTCTAAATTAACCAGTAATTATACATATTCATGTATATTTTTCTTAAGGATTTGTCTAAATTTACATACCATTTACTCTCCAAAACAAAATATTAGAAAGTCCACGCTACCGCCCATATAATTTTTTGTTTACGACTTATAAAGAAACAAAAGGAGTCTTTGGGATGAATACGAATTAGTACACACCAGAATCGTTGCCAATAAAGGGGAAGAGGGGAAGGGGTTTATCATCCTTACTCAAAAAAAAAATGAATACATTTTAAAGAATATTGAATATTTTTTATAATTTCTAAAAGCGTTTATTTATAATAAAATTCTCTATAATTATTTATTTATTTTTAGGATTTTGTGATGAGAGAGGAGGAGATTAAATCCCCCTACTTAAAAATCCTGTGGTGTACAGACAGCCAATTTTTCGGGACATATTTTTTTTAGATATAAGATATTAAAGTCAAAATTTATGCTAACAAAAGTAATAGAAAATAAAAATTATTATTATTTCTTCTTTAATAAAATTTTTTATTAACCTGATTTAATATTATTTATTCTATCTACACTTAGAAAGAAAAATTGTGAGTTGGGTATCATATTCTTGGAGGTGTTGTTTTGTTATTATCTTCGATACCCTATTCGAATGAGAACAATCATATTGATTTATCATATGTGATTTAAATAAAAAATTGCATTTGACGTACTATTTCTTTTAAAAAGAGGTCATTCAGAGGTTTTTCTTGATTTGTGTCGATTAAGAAAATATTCCAAGGGACCTGCGTTGAATTAAACTAGTGAGAGAGTCGTGATCAGCGGCGCCGTGGCTTAGTTGGTTAAAGCGCCTGTCTAGTAAACAGGAGATCGAGGGTTCGAATCCCTCCGGTGCCTTCCCGGTTGCATACTTAAAAAGGGATATTTTTAAAATTAATAAATACAGTATTTTTTATTAAATTTTTAAAAAAAGAAAAAAAAAACTGTAAATATTACCAATAAAATCAGAATAGTGATTCTCAACAGTAAATTCGATTCAAATAAGTCACCCTTCACAGAGGTATTTGACAATTTTTTTTTTTTTTTTTTTTTTTTTAACCTCTCCTCAAGATATCCTGAATTTTATCCCCATTTACTTTATCATTTAAGTAAAAAAAGATATTTCAAAAGAGTTCAGAAAAAACATATTTGTAAAATTAAATAGAACAGGAGGGGAAAAATTAAAATCTACAGGGACGTATCAAGTACCAGTTAAGGGATAGAAATAAAGCTGTCATTGGCCTTTGGAAGGGTGGTAGAGGTTTCATGATTTAAAAATCAATACTTCGCTTCTCGCTCAGAGTGATACAATTTATTCAAGTTATAGAGACTACCAATAAATTTAAATAAATATGGTTGGAATCTGCAAGCTCTCGGATGTTGCTGTCTTTCATGTTTCAACCGTAGTTTTTATTTCCAATTGTTTATAAAACTAAAACAAAGTTATACAATCTTTTTTTATAAGTTACATAGTCTATATAGGAAATACATATTTTACATACAAGTTCTCCGGAATAGAGCTTCTCCACACAGATCAAAGACAATCAAGATTGGACAGCTCCAGGATAAAAATTGTTTATAAGTTTAGGGCCATAGGCGCAACCAGGGGGGTTTAGGGTTTTAACCCCCCCCCCCCCCAGGAGATAAAAAAAAAATCAAAATATATATATTACAAATAGAAAAGAAAATCTGGTGTGACTGGCGCACAGCACACAACTTTCTCCTTACCTTCGGTAATCGAAAGTTGTGTTCTGTGCTTGTCACACCAGATTTTTTGTGTCGACATGTATTTAGTTCCCGACAGTACGGAACATATGAATTCAGATGTAAAATTTATAAGCATGGGAAAATATTTATATTTTGTTACCATGGCAACCATTTCTCCTATCTTCCCTATGAAATACAAGAGTAAAAGTGGTCTTCAGAAGATTTCAATTGCAAAATGAGAATATACATTTTAAAGAGAATCTAAAAAATAATTGATTTTTGAATTTTAAAAAAAATCGTTGGAGCAAATTTTGAGAAAATCGAAAAAAACTGAAAAAGTACATCAGTAAAGTGCTAGTACTCTTTGGCCGATTTTGATTAAAAGCTTATTTTTCCGGTCCCGGGGGTGTTTAACTTAAATATAAAATTTCAACCTCGTAGCTCAATTCCTTCATGCTTAAAATTGAACACACACCCACCCACACCCACCCACACCACCCACCCACCCACCCACAGACAGACCATGTCGCGAAAACCACTTTTTTGGATTCAGGGGACCTCAAAACGTGAAGATCCATCAAAATCTCGACATCGAATTTTTGACATGAATCCAATACTTTCTCTCTATAAATATATATTACATATATACATAGGTAAGAGAAAGTAAAAATATAATCATTTCGGTTACGCAAAAGAGGAAATGTTCCGCGGGCGGCGCATGGAAAAAAAATTTGGTTCCGCGGGCGGCACATGGGGTAAAATTTGGTTCCACGGGGCGGCAAAAATTTAGCGTCTCTAAAAAAAAAGGTAAAATATTTTTACGGACTGGAAAAAATTTCCCCGCAAAGCAAAAAAAACTTCGGTTCTGCGAAAAAAAAAAAATTTTCACAGAAAAATATTTGAGATCAGCCCCCCCCCCCGGAAAACCCCCCCGGAAACCCCCCCCCCAGGAGCAAATCCTGGTTGCGCCACTGTTTAGGGCTATCTATACGCTTGTCAGGGAACTAACTGTAAGCGGGCGAAAAAAAACTCGCTCCCAGAGAGATTTTGAACTCAAGTTTATTGACTGCTTTACTCTCTCAACCCCTTTGCTTAATGAAATTTTGAAGTTTTTTTAAGCTACTTAAATGAGACGTAGTACTATTAATTTTTTTTTTTACAAATAGGTCATTTATAAATTGTAAACATTTTATAATTAAAAGTAATTTATTAATTTAAAAAAGTTAATTCATTTATATCAAGATTTTAAAACCACTGACAGAGTAACATGTCTTTTGAAAGAAAACAGCTTAGTAGCTATTGCCATCTAGCCACTTGTCATATAACTAAAAGAAACTTATAAACATTCTTTCCATAGAGCTGCCCTCCCCCCCCCCTCCATGTTCTGCACTCAATCCAAGGTCTCTAATTTCTTCCAGGCTTCATTCAATTCTTATTGATGTTATAGTTTTTTTTTTTTTTTTTTTTATGGAAAAAAACCTCAGACTCTTAAATAAACGAAAAGAAACTAAACCGGAAGCATGAGAAAGAACGAAAACTAGAAGATGGACAAAAGAAAAGTTTAACCATTTTATGACCTTAATTCAAAACCTAACTAAATCAATAAGGGTCGCTAAATTGTAAATAGAAAAAAAAAAAAAAAAAAAAAAAAAAAAAACTAAAGCCCTGTAATGCCTCTTTTAAATCTAATTATTTGATTAATGAGTGAATGTAATTATAATAATTTCTTTAAATAGAATTCTTAGAATTGTGATAAAATTTAAATTTGCATATGAGCCCATTATTAAATGCTAAAGAGATAATATCTGCTATGTGACATCTCTAATTAATATTCTATAAAGCAGCACACAACTTTTATATCTTTCGCGAATTCGTATTTTTTAAAGATTAATACACGAATATTTTCCGTACACAGTGGCGTAGCGAGCTTAACACGCGCCCGGGGCACAATACCCTTTAGCGCCCCCCCCCATTCGAAAACCATATAATATTATACAGGGGCGTATATAAAAAATTTTTTCGGGGGGCCCGAACTCAAATATTTTCCTGCCTGGGGATAATTTTTTGCCCTGCTGTTAAAATCATTTTACCTTTTTTTAGGGAGGCTAAATTTTGCGGAATTTTTTCCCCTTCCTGCTGAAAAAATTTTATTTTATTGCGGAACCAAATCTTCCAGTCACTCGGAAATTTTTTTTCCCGGACATTAAAATTATTTTTTGTTTTGCGGACCATTTGGCTCCCCTTTGTGAGTAGCGCCCGGGGCATGATGACCCCTTTGCCCCCCTCGCTACGTACTGTCCGTACAAATTATATTCAAAAAAATAATAAACAGTGGCATTTCAACTTTTTCTTGGGGGAGGGCAAATTTTTCCTCTTGGGGGTAAACATTTTTTTTTCTTAACATTTTCTTACAAATAGGTACTCAAATTTGGCCAAAAGATATTTAATTTAATCAATTGTTTAATTTTGTACAGTTTATATACTCGTAGATATATTTTGTGGGCCTACGGGCTTGGTCTAGTTGGTAGCGTGCCTACCTTCTATACCGAACGTCGCGGATTCGGACCCCAGGCAGTCTGATGATTTTATTTAAGCCATTTGGATACCAAATGGCTTAAATAGAAATGCCTGGACCCCCAATAGATGTTATAAATAATAGCGGTTTTCGTCAAAGTCTTAAATGGTCTAAGTTGCCGAGAAGACTGGTGTGAATGTGTGTGTGAGTGTGAGTGTGAATGAGAAAAAAAAGTGTGAGTGTTAAAAAAAATTTTGAATTCTAATATATCGGCGGAACTAAATATATGTCGACATAAAAAATCTGGTGTGACAAGCATAATGCACAACTTTCTCTAGCCGAAGGGTAAGAGAAAGTTGTGTGCTGTGCGACCAGTCACACCACATTTTTTTATTCATCAAATATTTTTATAATTAATCGATTTTAATTTGGAAGTTTTACTCGTAGGTCTTATTCAGGAGTATCAAAACAAATGTTTTAGAATTTTATAATTTATTGCTTAGCGACTGGATTCTGTACAGTAATTGACAGTTTCCGTAGTTCAATTGTCTCCATCCTTAGGTTGTAACATAGATTTCACATTTATTTAATTTCTCAACATCTCTTATAGTTTTGTCTTATAATTGTCTAATATATATTAACAAAAAAATTTTACAGCCTGAGTTTGGAGACAATTAGAACTCCAAAACTGTCAAATTACTGTACAGAATCCAGTCGGTAAGCAATAAATTATAAAATTTAAAACATTCATTTCTACTACTATTCTACTCCTGAATAAGACCTGCACGATCTACGAGTAAACTTCCAGA